>JBCJKH010046567.1:0-13525 GCA_039877255.1 Loriculus beryllinus | reverse complement strand
CTGCCAGGGATGGGGCAGCCACAGCTTCTCTGGGCACCCTGTGCCAGCGCCTCAGCACCGTCACAGGGAAGAGCTTCCTAATATCTCATCTAAAACTCCTCTGTGTCAATTTGAGACCATTCCCTTGTCCTGTCACTACATGCCCTCTACAGATTGTTTGTCGCTCCCTTTAGGCACTGGAAGCTGCTCTAAGGTCTCCCCAGAGCCTTCTCTTCTCCAGGCTGAACAAGCCCAGATCTCAGCCTCTCAGCTGCGTATGCTGTTGGGTCTTCCCCAGAGCCTGTAGTTGGGGTGCAAGCATCCTTTTTGCTTTACCTTCCTATGCAGGGTTTCCTTCTATTTTAAATCCTATAGGTGGAGAAAACACCTTGATTTTTGAGTAGTGAATTTCCCCCTTTGCCCACTTTTCACAGTGAAGGGAAAAGGAAAACCTCTGGGTGTTCAGAGGGTGGTGCGAAGCTGAGGCACCCAACTCAGCTCTTAATTAGAAGACTGTAATTAATGATCCTAGCTGCTTGCAAAGCATATTTCTTCTTAGCAAGCAATGACAGATAAGGTCATGGGCAATAGCAGGGACCCATCGGGGGGGATGAGGCTCTCTGCCCTGGGGACCTGGCGCTGGGGTGCAGTGGGGCTTTGCAGCTCCAGCCGCTGCCTGCAAATCACTGCCCGAGTTTTATTCTCCCCATCTTGCTTTGTTTTTTGAAAGGTCAGAAACGCTGCTTGAAATGTCATCAAAGCTGTAAAAAATGCATGGGCGAAGCAGACAAATGCACTGCATGCAAAGAAGGATTCAGGTAACAGAGCGGCACGGGAGGCGTTTGTACCGGCAGCATCGGTATCTGCTTGGGAAAACCGATGGGAAATTAGAAAGTGAGGTAGTTCAAGACCCAAGATCCTGCTTCCATGGTACTGCAGCGGTGACTCAGAGTGCTGGAGGTCTGGGGATTTAAAGGGGGTGATTCATGTCTCTTCCGCAGCTGAAAAGGGTGATTTAGATTTTATTTCCTCTCCTCCAGCTCTTGCCAGGGTGATGGGTGAGTGCTGCGGGCTCAGACGTGCTCATCCAAACCTAGTGACCTGTGACCAGAGCAGCCCTGGTGCTGCAGCATCTAAACTGGGGAGAGAAAAGCAATGGGAATGTTTATACTGCGTGTTATGAAGTGCAAGTTTCCTCCTGGATGTACCTGTTGAGTGGGGCTACTATAGGATATGGCTCCTATACCATAGGGTATATGGCTCCTGTGGGATGCAGAGCCCAGCCGTGCCGGCGGCAGTATCAGCAATGGGAAGAAGCTGTTTCCACCCCCAAGTGTGTGTGGAAGCATGATCCCGTAGCAGGAGGGATCTTCAGGGGAAGAATCTCACACTTAAGACCCCTTTAGGGACTGTAAATGAGCCAGAGCCATTGGTGCAGCAGCAGGGCTCTCTCAGACAAAGAAATTGCCACTGCCAACAGATTATCTACTCCCTCAGAAGAGCAGAAGTGGCCGCACTTGTCAGACAGAATCCGCCGGCGCTTGCTTTTTATTGTCCAATATCCTTTTAAGCCAGCACTTCAAATCATCCCTGCCACAGTGAAGCGGCACCGGCCCAGCCAATTTCCTTTCATTCCAGGGAGCCTCATGGTGCAAAAAAGGTCTTTGGGAGAGCCTGGCTGGCTGCCCACAGGAAAAAATAGCTTTATTTCCTCCTGGATACTGAATTAAGGAAGCTGCAGCAGTCCCTTTGGTCTAGGCAGGATTTTAACTCCTCCTGAAGCACTGGCTGGCTTTGTGATGCTCCTGCACTGCGGGCTGAGGCTGCTGTAGGCACTGGGGGATGTGGAGATGGGGATGGGCTGAGTTGAGCCTCCAGACTCTGTAGCTTTGGGTGTCAATGTCCTTTCTGCTTCCTCTGCAGCCTGGCAGGAGAGAGCTGTGTGCCGGAGTGCCAGCCCAGCATGTACCTCAGCCGGGAGCCCCGCTGGTGCGAGACCTGCCCTGCCAGCACAGGTACCTCCTTCCCCACACAGCATCCTCCAAACCCTCATGCATCAAGAGGTGGTACCCACCATACTGAGCCAAGGCAGAGCATGCTGGAGGCGAGGCAATCCCAGCTCTCCAGCACATCCCGCTGGGAATATGTCTATACTGGAAAGGCTTTTAGGGAGTTTTCATGTTTTTTATTGGAGCCATTGTTTATTTCCTGATCCCTCTGAAGCCAGGTGCTTCAGTTTAATAAGATTGCGGGAGGCTGTAAAACAGAGTGATGGAAGATGGCTTTGCAGTGTAAAAATGTCATGGAGCTGAGGTGTGTTATCCCATGGGAATGGACTGCCCACTGCTGCTTCCCCCTGCTACCCGCACGGCGTTCCCTTTAAATCCTGCCTTCTTCATTTGTTGAAAGTCCAATTATTTTCCATTGTTAATGTTTGCATCTGCTCTCGAAATCATCATAGATCTGATGATAATATGATCTCCAGACAATTCATGTTTAGTGGCGTGAATCTCTTCTATCATACATGGGCAATTTCCTAAGACTGAATCCAAAATATTTATTGATCTTGTTGGCAGGCATGGAAAAGAACAGGCTCTTAATCCCTTAAGAAAATTACTTCCCTTCTAATTCTTATTCCAGTCAGTGTAAATGTACTTCACCACAATTATTTTTCAAGCCTTTTCTTGTCTTCTTTTCCTGCATCTCCATTTCTCAAGCCTGGTGCATGGAAAGCCTCTAATAATGCCACCTCCATCACTGGGGTTTGCTGTCCAGCCACAATATACTGGCGTCAGAGAGGGGCCCTCTGCTTTCCCAGCTCTTTTCCTGAGCCCTTCCCTCCTTCAGCCCAATTTAGCATCTCTTTTTCCATGTATTACTCTGAATGGGGTAGGCAAGTCAAACCGGGGCACACTTGGGAGCAGTGGCTGATGGTCCAGAAGGGATTTTGATGTGATGTCCACCGCCAAGCCCCTATGGCCAGCTCTTGGCTCTACAGGATGCTGGGGTTTTGGGGCCTGGAAGCTGAGTTTTTTTGAGGTGGAAGCTGGGATTTTTGGGGTGGGAGCCAAGCAGGACTCTGGTGGCACAACAAGCAGCTTGTAGACTCCTAGGCAATAGCAGGGCAGAGATGGTGTCTCTCCAAAATGACCCCTGTGCCATCTGCCCTATCCCCTGTCCTGCAGGGCTGGGTGAGGAGGACTGTGCACCCTGCACCCCCGAAACCTCTGCACCCCACTGGCGCTGCGTCCCTGCCTGCCGTGAGGGCTTCTACCCCGCTGACAGCCATGGGCTGCCCAACAAAGTCTGCAAGAGGTAGGTACCACCCTGACCATAACCAGAGCAAAGCTGGGATGGATGGGGAGTGACGCTGGAAAAAACAATGCTAAAAGCAGCTCACAGCTGGAACTGTTTGGTAGGGAAATTGAAGTAGGGATGAAGCAGCCAGGGCAGCCGTGGGGCTGGACCCTACACACCCCTGCCCTATAGATTGAAGAGCAGCAAAGCTGCACGCTCCCCCGCCAGAGCCAGCCAGCCAAGATGTCTTAGGGCTACAGTGGAAGGGGCTCAGCCCCGGCTGCAGGCTCTTTGGAGGAGGTGTGGGAGGAATGGTAATGTTTAGGTAAATATTCCAGCTTTCAATCAAACCTGCTCCGCTCGCCCGCGGCCCTGTTGGAGGAGCTGCACCCGCTCCATGGCCCAGCACGGGGGCTGCGTGCGGGAGATGGGAGATGCCGGGAGGCAGCAATTTGCTCCCACTCTCCGGCACTCTGTGCTTTAAGTGGGGAGTGGGAGTGGAGTCAGCCCCATTGAAGCGAACATGAAAGGGAAGGATTAAAGGTCACTTGGGAACACACAATGCAGTCCCTGCCTGCACAGGGTTTCGTTCACCCCGGCTGGCTCCCCAAAGAGGAACCAGCATCCGTTCCCAGGGATGTTGGGTACACTGTCCCCAGGCAGGAGGCACAGCCGATGGGCTCTTTTCTGAGTAAATGGATTGTAGTAGCAGAGGTTCCCCTTTCTCTAACTGGGATTGCTGGGAGAGGTGTGTGTCCCACTGACCCTTCTCAGCAGACAATTGCTGTTGGGATGTCACTGTCACTGGGCATCGAGCTGGCACCATGAGCCCATTTTTCCTGGGGCTTTGAACACTTTTCAAGCTTCAGATTCACCATTTGACCAGAGGAGCTGTGGCTGCCCCATTCCTGGCAGTGTTCAAGGCCAGGTTGGACACAGGGCTTGGAGCAAGCTGCTCCAGTGGAAGGGGTCCCTGCCCGTGGCAGGGGTTGGAGCTGGATAAGCTTTAAGGTCCCTTCCAACCCAAACCAATTCAAGGATTAATTGCAAAGAAGCATCTTGGCATCTTCTTGCTCTACTTCTAACACTTTTATTTGGCTTTTTTGGCTGCAGGAGCCAATTAGTGAGCAGAACTTCGATGCATATGTGAACACACTGACTGACATGTACACCAACCAGGAGTGCTATCAGAACCCAGAGAACAAGGACCTGCTGGAGACCATCAAGCAAGCCGTCAAGGGTATCCAGGTTTAATGGTGTGGGACAGAGATGAGCAAGCGACCAGCCTGTAAGATGGAACTATCCCTCCAAATATTCAGGTTTACAAGTTAGAAAACTTGTTTAATGAATGAAAAAAGTCAAAAAGACAGAAAAAAAAAAAAAAAAAGGACCAAAATGTAACCAAGAGGCCATTTCTGAGACATGGAACTGATCAAACTCAATGTTCTCGTTTACTTAACTTTGGACCTTCTTGAGAAAAGTGGGATTTTTTTCTCTACCTGGACCAAGAGGTAGATCAGGATGGAAGGCTGAATTCTCCAGTAGGCTGTGGGGCTTGGTAGCTGGTGAAGAGCAGGCATCTTTCTGAGTTGCCATGTTCTTGCACAGTTGATCCAAGGGTTAAAACATTACAAGAACAGGGTCTTGTCTGATCCAAGACTAGCATCTGACTGGCTTAAACCCTCATGTTGTCTATGGTCCTATGTCCAGGTCACCTCCTCACACATGAATTACGTTCTGTGTTGCTACAGGCGCTGGAGCTGCAAGCCACCTGTAAATCTGAACCGGTGCTGGGCCTCCCAGCCCCGAAGTGTTCAGATCTCCACTGGGCATGGGAACTCTTTAAGTATTATAAAGTAGCTTATTTTTATTTTCTGAAAGAAATCTGAAGAGCAGTTCTGGATCTCCAGTGGAAAGCGCAATGGAAAAAAGGTTCTCAGGGAAGCTTTTGGAGTTTGCAACTACAGTATTCCTTTGTCTGTCTTAAATATGAGAATAGCTATTATGAATAGGCCAATACCAGATATTTCCTACAGAAGAATTCTTTAATGTGTCATGGTCCGGTGTATATGATTTTTTGGAAGTCTGTTTGATGACAGTTCTGGTTCTTTTCATTGTTGGGATCACCCTTGCAGTACTGCCAGTCCAGAGATCATACATCGAATGCCAGAGAAACGGCTGAGATTGTGATGAACAGCAAAAAACCCAAGAAACTAAAACCAACAAGAAGAGAGATGTCAATTATCGGCCAGCAAAGTGCTTACTACCACCAATCAGTAGTTGATTCCCTACAGGTATCCACAGGGCAATGGGTATTTTTAGGTTTGGTGTTCTATGCTTGCTGCAAAATCAAGCACAAACGCTGTAAAAAGGGAGGAAAAAAGAGTATTCAGGTATTGGGTATTCTTCCAAAGAAGCATTCTGTAAGCAGCTAGGTCCACGCAGCCCACTGTGCACTTAAAGAACAACTCAATGAATGTCTCTGCAGCACCCCATGTGCTCTCCCCATGTTCATTCCCATCTGGAGCTCGCTGTTCCCCTCCTGCAAATGCTTTGGAAGCAAAAAGGGGAAAAGCCCCCTGATGGGTCCCAGCGTGGGACGCATCCTGCATCCCACATCCCTCCCAGCAGCGGGGCGGGCAGAGCTGGGGTGGATTTTGCTGAGCCCTCCTAAAGGCACGACTGTGGTGTCATTTTGAGCCCAATCCTGCAGATATTTGCGGTTTAGGGTGTAATCCGTGACTTGGAGTTGACGGAAAGCTCCCCAGTGACTGCAGCCGCCACTGAGTCTGTCCTTGGAGCTCACAAGTGACTCAACTCATGTAGGTTCCCCTGTTGAGCTCAACAGGGCAGCTGGGGTGGGTGGGTTTGCTCATGTCCGTAGGTGTTTGCAGGATCAGACTCCATGAGTTCACTTATTTTAGAACCCATTCCAAGTGCAAAAATACAAAAGAAAGGGGGAAAATAGAAATAATAATAATTTGAAGTGTTAAAAACACAACGTTCTTAACATGTAAATAGAGTCCAAATTGATTGTGACTGCAATTCAGTTAGTATTTAAAAGTAGAGAAATTGCACTTCCTGGAAGAAAGAGAGGGGGAAAACCCATAAGTAGTTAGTTTAATTATCCTGTAAATTATTTAATTTTGGCAAGATGTATGTAATTTATATTGACAACACCTTCTGTTAACTTTTTTTTTTTGCTATTTATTTAACTTTTTTTATTTATTAATTTTCTACTGGTTTGAAAAACTGGACACTGCACCATAGGAAAAAAAAAAAAAGAAAAAGCAAAAAAAAAAATAAAACCTTAAAATTTAAAACTTTTGACCATAAATAAAAAAGGATATTCCAAATAAAAAAAAAAAAAGGAAAAAAAAAAAAAAAGAACCCCTATCCCCAACTCTTACTTGGAATTTTGATGCAACCGAGTTATTTTTTCTATCTTTTTTTATTTATTCTTTGAAGGAAGGGAATTTTTTTAAAGATATTTTATACCTGAGACCTTTTGATAAGTTTTTGGTTTGTTTTTTTGCGGGGGCACTCGAGGGGGGGGAGGGACGGTGGGGCAAAAGAGAGACCTTTTCAGTTCGATCTTTCTTTTCCATTCCTATCGTTTCAGGCACTGATAACAGGAGATGAGAATCGTGTATTTATTATTTATTTAATATTTAAGTCGGGGAGGGGGGAAAAAAAGCATTGACCTGTGCTCTTGTTGTATATTTATTTTGTCGTTTGTGTGTTGGTTCCGTGATGACTGAGTACTTGTTTCTGTGAAGGAATACTGTTCCTATTTAAATAATAAAGAGTCACATTGAAAGTTATAGCAGGCTACATGTTATTCTGTGAAAACAAATACTGTGATCTACTTTCCTCAGGAAATGTACTTTGCAGACAGAACTTCCTTATGTACTGGCAGGGTTATTTCATAATAAAACCCAGTTCTGTTTGTGACTTTAGTTCCTATGGTCTTTCTTCGAGCTGTTGCCAGTGTCCCCAGTGGGTTCCATCCTTCTGCACAGTGGCTTAGAGGGTTGGTGTGTTCCCCCACCTCGGAGCTGTGGATGCGGGCTGCCCACCCTAAACGTGGCTCTCCCCAATGACTCAGTTCTGGGATTAAAGGGAAATTTAGGCATGGTTTCTCTGAAGACTTTGAAGAATAAGGAGTTGTCACCATGCAGCCATGCGGGCACCTAAAATCCCACTAGTTCCATGATGGGGAGCATCAAAAGTGCAAGCAAAGGTATGTATTTATTTAGTCATAGAATCATTAAGGTTGGAAAAGGCCTTAAGATCATCAAGGCCACAGCTAAATCATGTTCCCAAGCACCACATCTATGCGTCTTTTAAATCCCCCCAGGGACAGTGACTCCACCACTGCCCTTGGCAGCTTATTCCGATGCTTGACAACCATTTCGGGGAAGAAATTATCCCTAATATCCAGTCTAAACCTCCCTGGAGCAACTTGAGGACTTTTCCTCTTGTTCTATTACTTGTTACTTAGCAGAAGAGACTGACCCTGACCTTGCTACAGACTCCTTTCAGGTAGTTGTAGAGATAAGGTCTCCCCTTGAGCCTCTTCTCAACAGGCTCTCAACACCCCCAGTTCCTTTGGCTGTTCCTCACAAGACTTGTGCTCCAGAAGGTTGCTGGAGCCCCTTCCCCACGGCAGGGGGGCTGCAACCTGCACTTCAAGCACTCAGCATCCCTCAGATTTCACAGCTTTGTACTCCCACAAAGCGCACAAGCAGAGGAGATGCCATCGGGAGCAGTGCAGGAAATGCCAGCACTGGGGTGGGACACAGAGATGGATGCTTTCCCCTCCTGGATGTACAAAAAAGCCTCATCAAATTTCTCTCTAAGGTTTAGCCCAAATGCTGGGAGATGGCTTGGTTTGGTCAACCAAACTTCCTCACTTTTATCTGCTTGACTCTGATGTTCACAGATTTCCTTCCTGGAGCAATGGGGCTTTTTGACTGGAAAGAGTTCACGTCCGGAAGCTGTGGCAATGAAGAGGATTTCCCTCCGGTCTCTGTGTTGGAGATGTCATTACTGAAGTTGTCGAAATTGCTGCGCTGCAGCTGTAGCTTCCAAGGTGAAATAAGGTAAATCATATTAAAGCCATTCCGAGCTGAGTGAGTTGGGTCAAACGGGAATTTCAGGCAAGTTCATTGCCAAGAAATTCAATTCTCTGATTAGCTAAGCTGAACTCCTCTGACTGGCCCCATGCAGAGGCACATGTGTTGCTGGGTTACAGCAGGAGGTGACGCTCACAAACACCCAGAGGTGAAGGGCAGAGTAAAATGGAGCCAAAAGTGTAAAACCTGTAGCCAGAAAAATATAAAGCAAAGTTTGCGGTAGAAAGAAGACTTCTTAAAGCCTTTATTCAAGCTTGTACATGGCCATGGGTGTTCATTGGAAGGTTTTTGTCTTCGTTTGATGTCTGCAAACTGCCCTGGGGCAGGACAACTGGCAGAAGCTTAGGACAGGCTTATGGGATGACTGAGGAGAGGTCCTCCAGCTTCTTCTATCAGCATCTGGTTTTCCTCCCTCTGAGCAGTCAGATTTAAGACCTGCTTTGCATCCCCAAGGCGTGTGGTCCCGCATGCCCCAGCAGAAACAGCCTTGGGAGCAAGGACTGAGAGTTGAGGAGTTTTTGTCCTCTCCACAAAGGGCTGCACAGCTTTAAAGGAGAAAACCCCATGGCTGGCACACTGTGTTTCTGAAGGGCATGTAATTGTTTTAGGGGGGGTTCGTTAGACTTTGCACCACCAAGCAGCTACTTGTGCCAATATTTGCTTATGATGATAGAGCTAATAGACATGCTTGCTTGTCCTTTCTTAACGAGTTGATGTGCTGTATAATAGAGCAGTTAGATTTGTATTAAACTGCAGCTTTGGGAGCCATCACGGTGAGATGTTATCTTCTCTGAACTGGAGTCCTTTATCACAGGGAAGGGAATTGAATTGGTTTAAGATGGTACACTGTCAGTTTATAGGTGTGCTTAGGAGAGCTCTTAAACCTCCTCCACCATGCACAGGGTGAGAGCTGGCTGCACAGGAGAGTATGTCTTCTGCTTAAAGGAGGTAAGTGGAAAGATACTTGTCAGCATATGGTTGTTTCTAAACATGTTGATAAACCATTCACCAACAAGAGCATCATCTGGCCTCACTGACGGCACTGTTAATTGTAGCTGCTAATGACCCATTCCTCCAGTCTTCTGCTCAAGTGATACCTTCCTCTTGACAACATTTACCCAGTCTCTCCCTGAGAGACTCAGGCTATGGCAATGGATTTTGGGTGTGTGCAGAAATGGGTTTCTTTCCCAGACTCATTTTCCCTCAGTTTTGATCCCCCTGCTCCAGAACTGTTCTGGATGAAGTCTTAATGCTTGGTTCATCTCACCCTGCTCCCACAACCAGAGAAACACACACCTGGCTGGTCAGGAAAGGGTTGCTGGGGAGAGAAGGAAACTTGGCTCTTGAGAGATGCCATTTGGCATCAAATTCACTCGCCTTGGGCTGCAGGAAGATGCTGCTGTGGCTGGCGAGCAATTGGATGAGCTGGAGATGACACTGCAGTCAACAGAGAAGCCCCTGGCTGGAAACTGCTCCCCTCCCAACCAGCACTGAGCACAGCTTGGTTGGATTAAAGGCTCTGGCCAGCACTTGCTAACACACTCACTTCTCCTACACTTTTATGGGAAGACATATCCTGAAACGACCTTCTCTTTGTACAGAAGGGCTCCTGGGATTGAGGCGGTAGGGATGCACGTGGATGATGCATCCTTCAGACAAGTAGCCCTCGTTATTCCAGATGCCTTCATCCCCGTCTTTCCGTGGGATGAATAAATCGCCAACTGTTGTAAAAATGGTAGGATTGGATTTAAAGACATTTTGACCCTGTCAACAGGGAAGTATAACAACCATTAAAGCCTGCTTTCATTTATATAACTGCAACGCTCTTCTATTTGAATGACAGCGAGTATCTGCGATGATCTTAAGAAACACAAGCCATGAAAGGATGAAGCTAGGACATACGCTCTGCCTGAGCTCCAGGACTAGTACAAAGGGCTGTACCACCCCAGGAGGACGTGGTCATGCTAAGATACGACGCCTGACCCTGCAGCATCATGGCTGTGGTTAACTTGGTCATGCCCTTATTGAAGCCAGCATGCGCCAAAACTCCTCCTTGCCTCTTCCTCGTTCACAGGTCCCAGAGTCCCCAAACTGAGCAGGAGACAGTGGACTCAAACAGGGGCTAACTGGACCTCAGGGCTGCAGAGGAGCTGGCTTTGGCCTGAAGCTCATCAGGTCCAAGATCTAGGATGAGCTCCTCAGGTCTTGCTGTTTGCCAGAGGACTCCTCCTTGGGCTTCAGCATTTAACAACCCAGCCCAACCATGCTGAGGCTGTTCAACAATTGAATAACATAAATCCAGAAGCTAGATTAATAAACAGTCTAGTCTGTCTACAGCAGTCTACAGGGTGGAGAGATAAAACTGTAAAACATTTATTACCAGCTTGGGGATGAAGCCATTAATTTAGTAACTACCCATTGCTTTGCTTCTCACACTTGTTAGCAGTCTGAAGGTTACAGAAGATCAGGTGAGAAACTTACTGCCTTCCTGCTGAGAGGAGCCTTTCCCACGAGAGCCAGAGCCCAGCTCCCATCTGTCACCTCACGATGTTCCGAGGTGGTGAATCTATTACTGTGCCGCTTATCAAAATGAGATGAAACACAAGTTCTGCTGGCCACATGGTAACCCTCCATGGAATTTAATGAGGACGCTGCCTTTTGTGCATGAGGCCATTCCCAACAGCTGGAGACATGAAGGCAGGAGGATCTTTGTTGGTGTTCCACGCTTGTTCATGATGTGGGTCCCACAGCGAGTCTGGACCCAGAAGCATCACGAGGGCAGGAACCTTTGGAGACCAGTGCATTGGCTGCCTCTTGTCCTGAGAGGTCAGGACTATTGTCAGACCTTCCCTCACCTGTGGTTTCTCAGTGAGTCTTCACACTTCCAGAAGAGGGAACACGAGTGTTAGTTCAGTCCCTGCTGGGGTCTGATATTGGGGAGCATCCAGGACTTAGATGTACGCATCCTCTTTGTAGTGGTTACGGATGGAGTCCCCCAATGAGCGTTCATCTCCACTGACAACTGCAATTTGCAGCAATGCTGCAGAAGAACTTATGAATAAGGGAAGGTGTCTGTGTGCCCTTGGCATATTTTGTCATCATTTCCTCTAGGGACAGCAAAGAGGTGTCACCTGAACCCAGCACACAGAGATAGGGTGACATTTTAGTGGGTACCTTAAGCAAGGTAGGCAGGAGAAGGAAAGAGAGAGACAAAATGCTTGTGAATCACAACGGACCTGCCAGATATTTCTGTTGCCACCAAGGAGAGAACCATCTCTGCAGCGTGATAACCTCATTTTTTCCCCTTGCAACAGATTAATTTGCCATCATCGGCACAAGCATCTTTATCCTGACCATGCTGTACTCCAGCACACCTCCAGCACAGGCAGGGAGAACCGCAGAGGCCCTACTCCAGTATCATGTCATCACATTACCCTTTCATTTCTCTTATCAATGCCACCATTCAGTTCTGCTCCTTATTCCCAGTGTTATCACAATGAGCCAAGAATGTGCAGAGCAGCAGTCAGGAGAGAAAGGGAAAAAAGGCCAGACCAGGTGAAATTCTGATGTTGTCAGCTAAAATAGTTTCCAGATGAGCTCTGCCCACAAAGAAGCTGAATCTTGGTGATTTAGTTGCCAAATTTTACATCTGCTCTCTCCTTCCCCATCACTCCTCTCGGCTGTGAGCTCAAAGTGGAGTCCTGACACTGCAAAGCGTTAATAGAATTAGTCTCCTGCTATAAACTGTTCACTGGGGCTTGTTAGCTCAATTGTTGATGCTAAATTCTTATCAGAGCCACCTAAAAGAGCATGAATCAAGCAAGGCTGAATTCCCTGCCTGGGTCACAGAGATTTAATTAAACCCCAAGTAAAACTGGAAAATCACTTTGAAAAGAGAAAAGACGAATGCAAAATGCTTTTCATCGCTTAACTCCACATCTTCGGCGTTCAAACCCTCAGCCGTGATTTCAAAGGGAGTTTTGCCAGAGCAAAGGCTGAGTGAAACACAGAGAAGCCTTCCCTCTGTGCCTCCTTTAACACAAGGCCCTGATGCTCATCCAAGGTAAATGACACATGGAAACCCACTGACTCAGGCCTCCTAAAGAGCAGGACCTACAGATGCAAAGCAGCCGAATGCCCTTGCAAGGGAAACAGAGATCTCCTTGAGTAAGGTTGTGTGATGGTATTGGTTTATGGATTCATATCTATTTTCCATTTGCTGTGCAAAAAGGCTCATGCATCAAACTATGTATTTAGCAGACAGAGAAATAGTAGTACTGGAGTTGGTAATAACCTCATGTGGGATATTGTGGGTAGTTCTGAGACTTTTCTTTGGAAAAAGAAAGGATTAATTTCTCCTTGACCAGGTGTGGGAAGGACTGCCAGAGTGATTAGCAGAAGGAGAATCTATCTTAGGAGAGGAGATTAAAAGAGCTTGGCTTGTTTAGCCTAGAGAAACAAAGGTTAAGAGGGGATATGATTACTCTTCATAAATACCTTCAGGGTGGGAGGAAGGGGAATGATTTAAGTTCGAAGATAACATGAGTTATCCTCGGGATATCTCCCGAGGGAGATCAAATCATGGCATCTTGGCCAGGAATAAATTTCCATTGGAAATCTGAATATGTTTCCTTATTGCTGGAGAAGGGAGGTTTTGTCAAGACCTTCTGAGCAGGATAGCCTAGCCCAGGGACACACATTGAGGCTGGGCAGCCCAAGAGGCAGGTCTGCAGATAAGGACATGTAGGACTACCACAAGCAAAGCAGCAGCAGGAAAATGGGACATGGCTGGCGTCTTGTGGTATTCTATTATTTATGAATCCATAGAATCCATTGATTTTATTTAATCCATGAATCACTCGAAAGATTCAGGAATCATTTTCTACCCCCATAAATATGCAAAGCTTGATTTTTTTTTTTGAGGTTTTTATTCATCAGTCCTCCCCTAAATCATAGCAGATGGGTCATAATGAGACGGAAAGAGACATCACATTGAATGGGGCTCACTGGTGCTCCTGGCAGCACCGAGAAGGGATGCAGCACCTTGCTACTCTATGTCCCCAGCAGCAGGGACCTCTGGTGATGCTTTCTACCATTCTCAGGCTGAGCAG
>JBCJKH010046562.1:0-69265 GCA_039877255.1 Loriculus beryllinus | reverse complement strand
GATGCTGCAAATTAGCATAGAGGTCTACCTTATTCTCCATGCTGTTTTTTAAAGAGGTTTCCCCCCACCCCACAAAGTATAATTCATCTCTAGAAACTATTCTTCTGGATTATTATTCAGTGGTTATAAGCAAACATGCGGACTTCTAAGCCATTCTCACGGCCATACTTGTGTATCTGAAAGATTGTGCCTCCTTCTCCCTCTATGCAAACTAACTTTCTGCCTCAGACTTACCAGAGAAGCTGCAGGTGAGGGAATTGCCTTGCTCCAATGGGAGTACATGCAAGGTGAAATAACTTTCAGTCACACCGAACACCTACTTTCAGTCTCCAATATAAAATGATCTATACTACGGGAGATGCTTAAATGCAAAGTACAAGGTAAGCATTCATTTACTTTTGCTGGCTTGATGCAAATTGAAAAACAATCGCCCAAATGATTGTTAAGCAGCAACTTCTGTGTAGACTGAGCTCCCAAAAAGAACTTCTCTAGGTTCATTCTATACCTTCTCTGTGTCAAGAAAACTTACATAAGAATTGGAGTAATTAAAACTTTTGTCAATTTCCATTAAAATTATTATTATACTCAGGGTAGCAGCTTCAGTAACCTGACAAAGCAGACGTGATACTATGAATATCTATTTAAAAGCCAAATTCATAAGGGAAAGAAGAATTAACTTCATTCTGTGACGGTTATCTTAACAAGGCATTCACTTCAATTTTCTATTTGGTATCTGAAGTTATAAAGCACAGGCTAATATAGTTTGCCAAAATCAATATCATCTATAGCTTACTCAGTGCATGAATGGAGAAAGAAGGAAAACTTCTGAAGGCAATGGATTTGATAATACAGAGCTAATGCAAATTCTCTCAAACCAATACAGATTAAGTTATCACAGAAAAACAGTGAGTGGTTGGCAATAATAAAACCCTATGAAGCCTTTGCACAGAAGCAGCTGAGTGACATCAGTCCTAGCTTGATTGTGCTTTTCAAAACAAACATACTGTCTGAAATTCTTCTTAGCTCCTGGAAAACTTCTAAATCCTTTCCTAACTAATGCTGTGTTTTCTAGAAGCAGTTAGTGTATCCCCTTCCAGACGGCCAACAGGATACAGCCCAGAAGACAGCCAAATCCATTGGTTTTGTGAAGTGTTCTGCTACCTCCTGAAAGTATTTGGAACAATCATCCTCAGACACACAGAAATGCTTATGACTGAGCTAGTCGGGGTATATGCTTCAAGAAGCATTATGGCTGGTTTGGACCTTTAACTTCTTATTTTTGCTCTGATAAATTTGAGCTTTTCAACAGCAACTTCAGCATTTCATCTTTCTGATTTAAGATGTTGCTTACACAACTTGCTTCATTCTTGTGCTGTCCTTTATCTTTATATTAACAATATTCATCCTAGCACTTTGCTACCCTCCTTACAGGGCTTTCTGACTAACATTTTCCACCTTCTTTAAAAAATAAGATGAAAGAACACTGAGCACTTTCTTTACACATCTCTTGTCCACGTCACTTTTAGTCACATGAATACACGCAAGCTAAATCCCTTACAAACCATTTAATGTTTACTACCTGATTTCCTGGTACCCTAGTGTAGTTTTCAGAATGTATTACCTAATTAATACTGGCTTACGTTAGAGAAGTAGAAATAAATCAGGGCTTAAAATGGAATTTAATCTAGTTAATCCGGCATCCTATGTAAGGGGAGATGAGACATATTCCCTGTGCTATAAACTCCACAATCCTTGGTCTAACTGGCACACAGACATCATAATCTTTGGAGCCTACAATGGTTGTCCTGAGTAACCCACCAACAAAAACAACGCTCAGACATGGAATCATAACCCATTGATTAACGTGACCTGATTAGGAGCTTATTTCTTCAAATATGGGTTACGTGCAGAACTGTAGTAACAGCAGGGAAATCTGACAGTTCTGCACATAGAGGAAGAACAATGACAAATGCTAAGAAACTTCCAACAGGATCTTATTTTAGACTCATTTCAAATTTGTGTGGAAAGCAGGTACATTGCAGAATAAGATTGTACCTTCAAATTCTTATAAGCGGTGTTCATTAGAGCCACACTTGTTCCACCAAATGCTCCCATATAACAGATACCACAAGAGTTATAATGCTCCCTCATAATGCAAAGTAAGCAAAGCCAGTGCTCCCAGCAACAGAATGCCCACACCTGAGTACATTTCAAAGAAACTATTGTTAGGAAGCTTCACCAATTATGCTTCAGTGTTAATCCAAGCAGCAAGTTCTCAGCCCAGCAGGATGGAAGGCACTGCTTGCTTTGGTTAAAAGTATTAGAGCAGTACTCTTCAAAATTCTCATCATCAGGGACTGTAGTGACAGGACAAGGGGTAATGGGTTAAAACTGGAACAGGGGAGGTTTAGATTGGATATAAGGAAGAAATTCCTTACTGTGAGGGTGGTGAGGCCCTGGAATGGGTTGCCCAAGGAAGCTGTGAGTGCTCCATCCCTGGAGGTGTTCAAGGCCAGGTTGGACGAAGCCTTGGGTGCCATGGTTTAGTGTGGGGTGTCCCTGCTTATGGCAGGGGTGTTGGAACTGGATGATCTTAAGGTCCTTTCCAACCCAAACCATTCTATGATTCTATGCTGATTTGCTGAGGAAGGTCATTTCACCAAGATACGAGCCAAACTAAGGCTGATGCCAACATAACCTGGACTTGAAGAGACAGAATAAGTGACTTTAAATACTTGCAAAACAGTATGTAAAGGGAAAAATTAAATATATTCCAGAAAGCAGAAACATATAAAACTAGGTGATGTGATCAGTACAACACAAATGCAGAGGAAACCAGTCTGGAGTCCAAAAGCTTCAGTGTATGATTGTATTAAGTCAGAATATAAGCCCTACATCACACCCTTCTAACTGTCAACACCAGAAATGACACTAGTCTTTGCCAACTGATGCTTCATTTGCATCAGAATTCTCTATACCCCAGCATTATTAACATTCTCCTTTTCATGTATTCAGCTCCCTTGTGTTTTGCAGATGCTCAGATCACAGATGCATTTGAAAACCTTCCCATTCATAACCTTTGTTCTAGTTCACAGAAAGCCACAGAAAGGTGATGAAGGTATCCTTTTCCTTTGGTAGGTATAGTTCCTTTTGTGCAAACACCCCGTATTGAAATAACAGCCTGCACTATAGTTAAATGATCCTTCATAGAAAAGAGGAAGGTAATTTTTCAGATCAAAGAATGCCTCACTCAAGAAATCTGCACCTGCATGTACAATATCTTGAGTGAAATTACTGGTCCTTCCACCTCAGTCATAAGCTTACAGTGACTATGGACACCAGTGAAACTTATCCTTTCTCTGAGACATTTGCTCTAGAAAAAGTACCAGAATGAAGCATGTTCCATGTCTCATGATTACCAACTAGCTACCCTTAGGCACAGGTTTACCTTCCTTCTTCATTCACAGATATTTTCACAATTCTGTGGTCAGGCAGCTATATATATTTAAAAAACTATCAGAATATCATCCATGCTTATTGCCATCTCCTACCAGCCCTATGCTTCACCTTCTTCCACCAGGTAACTATCTTTTCCTTAAAGACAGTGTTTTATTTTTAAAGACTGTGTTTTCTTCTTCAAGACACATCTTAGTTTCCTGTTTGCTGATTTCTTCCTCTACTGCTAGAGGACAAGCCTTCCAGCATCTCCAGTTCTGGCAGTGATCCTCACTGACCTTCAGAAATGCCCAGTAAGCATGGCTGATCCCAAATTACTCTTTCACTTCCTGTTTTGTCTCTTAAGTATTCACCTATTGCGAAACAGCAAAATAGTTATCCAGAAAACATCTCAGTAACCAGGTAAGCAACATAATGCTTTTAAAACTATTACTAAACAACTCCTAACCACAGGAAAATAGGACTTGGTGATAACCTCAACAGGCCATACATTTGTCTGCCCCAAGGCAGGATCAATTCTATCCATGTCACATCTAGCAGACATCTACCAAAACAGTTCTTTAGGTTCGCTAATGGTAGAAACACTACAGCAACTTAAGGCTACTTATTTCAGTGCTACTCCTAACTTTTACATAAAAGTTATTCTAGTGCAAAACTTCCTTGATACATTCTGAACTCCCATTACCTTTTACTCTCTCCATAAGTTGTATTCTTAACACGTTACCCAGAGAAGCTGTGGCTGCCCCATCCCTGGCAGTGTTCAAGGCCAGGTTGGACACAGGGGCTTGGAGCAAGCTGCTCCCGTGGAAGGTGTCTCTGCCCGTGGCAGGGGGTTGGAACTGGATGAGCTTTAAGGTCCCTTCCAACACAAACCAGTCTAGGGTTCTGTACACTGTGATGTGGAACTGTCACTTGAGGACAGAAGCAGCTGTCTCTTTGCCCCCAGGGGTATTCAAGCAAGTCTGTGACACAGGTAGTGGCAGAAGGTGCATTTGCTGCTGTTCTTATCCACCCTGCTCCAGAGCCTGCACAGAGGAGAGCAGGGAGCATTAAATCCCAAAATCCAGGGAACAGCTGCTTTAAAAGCTGCAGCAGTGCCCTCTAGAGTCTGTGGGATGCTGCAAAGTCCTTAATTGAACTTTTTGATTAAACTCAAAAGGTTCAAGCACAAAAGGTGAACTTTTTTAACCAAGCTCAGTAATGCTCCTTACACAGCCTGTGACAGCAGACTGGCCATCAGCCAGAAGTAGCTCATTTTGGTGTTTCTCCCAGACAGTTCCCTGCAAGTAATATTTTAGGTCATCAAAATTCATAGCTAAAAAGCTTCTGGTGAACCTCAGGGGGTTGTGCCCTTGCATCTCTTATATTTGTTACCTTTCATGAAATACAGCATGAAACTCATGCACATTCTCAAACATCACACTGAAATCAACATTTCAAATTTCAACATGTGACCTGAAATCAAACTACTGAAGTAGCATGATAAGCTAATTACATAGTTAGGACTATTAAGGTCAGAAGTGAGACCCCAAGTATCATACAAGCTGAGGAAAAGGGGTATTTAGTGTTCACATACGGTATAATCTTCAGTTCCCAGCAGCTGAAGAGTCTGCACCCGATCAGTCATGCAGGTAAAGTTCCTAAATAATGCATGGTACTCCTGTGAGTGAGTTCTTAATGCACGTGCTTCCTGTTGGGATCACAGCTCTCCTTGCAGTCAGCAGCAGTGCAGGGAACCATTCTGGAAAGGGTAGGAAACAAATCAGAATCACTTGCAGACTGTTTCACCAATGGACCCTGTTTCTAAAGGCTAAGCTCTAAGCAGCCAGTTCTCAAAGCTTTTCTATGGCTCATGTCACTGGGCTGTCCTCCACCTAAGAGGGTACACGGGTGTCTCACAGCTCTTCCCAGGCATGCTTGCACGTCCCACTTGGCTGTAGGTTAACACACAGACACCCCTCAGTGCACTTCAGCACTCCAGCCTACTTGGAGCTATGAAGAGGGATCCTTCCACACCCAGAGACGCAGGTTCTCTCTTGCCTGCAGCAGTAGGGTGCTGCCACATGGACAGCGTCCAATTTCTTTACCTTTCTTTGGCCTCTCCAGCTTCAGCCCCAGCAGCTCCCATCCACAGCCAATGAGTGCTCCCTCCGCCACTGCACCATGAGCAGAGTGAGGCTAGGAAGTGACAGCCTGTGTGAGCCTGCAGTGGGTGCAGCCAACAGCATCCCGGAACAGACACCCATGTTCTCTGCGTGACCTCAGGGAGAGGGAAAGAAGCAGTGACCATTATTACTGCAGATTACCTGTGGCCTGAGGCCCTTTTCCCACTGGGGCTTCTGACGGCTCACCGCCATCACCTCCGGGACTGGGGGAGGCCCGGAGCAAAGGAAAAGGCTTCCAAGAAGGGTGGAACACGGGATGCTGGAGCTGCGGCTGCTGCACAAGGTGAGCATGGCCAGGGCAGGCTCAGGGGAGCTCTGGGGGGTGCCCGCCTCCTTCCCCTTTTACCTCCCGGTAATTCCCTGGAGCTGCAGACCGGGAGCTCTTGCACCGGGGCGCTTGAAGCTACCGTCCCGCCCCGCTGGGAGCCAGGGGCAGGAAAGGTGCGCGCTTCCCCTCCCCGATGGCCTTAGGCCTTGCCGCCGGCCGCTGCCGCCATTGCCGGAACCCGCCCCCCTGGGCGCCGCCATATTGTTTCTAGGAAATGCGCATGCGTAGCACCCCTACGGCACGCCAGAAGGGCCAAAAAGACGGAGCGCGACCGGAGGGCTGCAGCCACGGGATAGCAACGCCTGCGAGCACCCGGAGCGCCCGGCGGCACCGCGAACATAGAGCAGCGGCGGCGTTTCTTTACCGGGAAGCGGGAGGGAGGGCTCAGAACCGTCTCGGTAGCACCACAGAATCGCGTTTCCATTTCCGGCGAAGTGCAGCGCGGGAAAGCGCCATTGCGCATGCGCAGAGCATTAGCTACAGTACCGTAGTCTGGACACGGGATGGCAGCAGCGAGCAGCGCCTCCCCCTCGCAGTACCGACTTCTGGCCACTGGGTGGCAGTATTTAAAGGAAAAAATTGATACACAGAGCGCCAAACCGTGCAGTACCGAACAATGGCCACTGGGTGGCAGTATTTAAAGGGGAATTTCGACACATAACACCACCCCCACTGCAGTACTGAATTTTGGCCACTGGGTGGCAGTATTTAAGGGGAAATGTCGAAACACTGGCTCCCCCCCCCCGCAGTACCGAATTATGGCCACTGGGTGGCAGTATTTAAAGGAAAAAATCGACATATACCGCGCCAAACCGTGCAGTACCGCATTTTGGCCACTGGATGGCAGTATTTAAAGGGGAATTTCGACACATAGCGCCCCCCCACTGCAGTACTGAATTTTGGCCACTGGGTGGCAGTATTTAAAGGAAAAAAATCAACACACAGAACGCCAAACCATGCAATACCGAATTTTGGCCACTGGGTGGCAGTATTTAAGGCAAAAATCGACACATAGCGCGCCAAACCGTGCAGTACCGCATTTTGGCCACTGGGTGGCAGTATTTAAAGGAAAAAATCAACACACAGAACGCCAAACCGTGCAGTACCGAATTTTGGCCACTGGGTGGCAGTATTTAAAAGAAAAAAATCAACACACAGCGCGTCAAACCATGCAATACCGAATTTTGGCCACTGGGTGGCAGTATTTAAGGAAAAATTTCGACACATAGCGCCCCCCCCCACTGCAGTACCGAATTTTGGCCACTGGGTGGCAGTATTTAAAGGAAAAAAATCAACACACAGCGCGCCAAACCATGCAATACCGAATTCTGGCCACTGGGTGGCAGTATTTAAGGAAAAAAAATTACACACAGAGCGCCAAACCATGCAGTACCGAACTATGGCCACTGGATGGCAGTATTTAAGGGAATATTTCGACACAAGGTGCCCCCCCCACCTGCAGTACCGAACTTTGGCCACTGGATGGCAGCAGCCTGGATTAGAAATTCCTGTTTGGGGGGAATTGGCGCCAAATTCAACAGTTCTCCCCCTTTATTTGGGGGGGGGGAGTCACTCCCCCCATAACGGGCGTCACATTCTGCACAGCAGACGTGGAGTATTTATATTTAAATATCCATTCGGAAATAACGCCCGCACGAGGAGATCGGGCACGTCCTTTACGTTAACGTTCATGTACGAGCACCCGAGCACAAAGGAAATCACCCCCCTCTTCTCCCCCTTCCCCCCATCAGCTTCCGGTCCGTCCTACGTCATCACTCCGCGCCGCAGAGAAGCCCGGCCGCCGCCATGGTGCAGCTCGGTAAGTGCCCGGGGGCGCGGCCCCGGTGCTGCCCGGTTCGGGCCCTGCCGGTCACCGCCGCGCTCTCTCCGCAGGCAGCCGCCTCCTCAAGAGCTACCGGGGCGGCCACGTCGTGATCCGCTTCGCGCTGGGCGGCTGCACCAACCGGCCCTTCTACCGCATCGTGGCTGCGCACAGCCGGCGCGCCCGCGACGGGAAGTACCTGGAGCAGCTGGGCTGCCTCGACCCGCTGCCCAACTCCCACGGCGAGAAGGTGGCGGGGCTCAACCTGGAGCGGCTGCGGCACTGGCTGGGCTGCGGCGCGCAGCTCTCCCCGCCCGCCGAGAAGCTCCTGGGTAGGCACGCGGGGTTGCGGGTTGGGGGCCCGGGGCGGGCGGCCGCCGCTCACCGCCCGTCCTTGCAGGTCTGGCGGGGTTCCTGCCGCTCCATCCCATGACGGTGACCGGCGCCGAGAGGCTGCGGCGGCGGCGGGCGCAGGAGGCTGTCGCGCAGCCCGCGGGTGGCGCTGCTGTGCCCCCTGAGGAACCCTGAGAGGCCCCGACCCGGGGCTCTGCGAGCGAGAACGCGTCCGGCACGGCCAGCACCTCCGCGTGCATTAAAGTGTCATTTGCACGGTCTGCTCTGCTGTGCTGCTCTCTGCGAACTCTGCTCTGCAAAGTTTCCTCTTGCTGCAGTGTGAAAGGGGTTTTCCTGCTACCTTGTAGGTACAGAACCATTCCAGGGCATTTATGGCCTTTCCTAAAGGCACAGCATCAGCTCTAGCATCACTTCCTGCAGCAATGGCACAATTACTTCCATTTGCCTCCTGCAGTCAGGCAATGATTTATTATTACATGACAGTCCAGGGGTCCAGGACACAAATACAGATGGTTCTGTAGCTGCATTTCTGTTTAGCTTCTCCACAGAGTTTCTGGGCCTATTTATTCATTTACAAGCAGAAGGGAAAGATTTCTATCTTGGGTGAAGAGGGAGCACGGTTTGCATGAAGCAAGATACAGATGTTACCACTTGCCTCACATTTGAACCTACCTGAGAAACAAGAAATCCACTGCAGTCTCTCCCACCTTAGATGCATCTCTTGCTTTTTGGGCTTTCCTTTGGTGTAACTTTCCTGACTACAAAGGGCAGGCAAAGACAAGTTTTCAGTTGTGCACTGAGGTTTGTACTGGAATTGCCCTGACAGAGGCAGAGTAGAAAAAACACTCTAAAGAGAGGGACTTCCTTGCTTTTAACAACATCACGATTCTGAGAATGCCTTTATTTCTGCTTATGGATGAAAGATAAGCTGCTTTAAAAACTATTCGTTAAAGTGGGTGAGGCTGTGAGAGGTGGTATTGCTTTGCTAATACTCCGTCATTCTTCCACATAGCTGATGTTGAGAATCACATTTTATACAGAACAGTGACTATACTGTGGTACAGGGCTTCCAGCAAGTTCCTCTCTAGGTTACTCTGGACTTGTTAGCATTTGCACTGTTCCTCCTATCAGAATCTAAAGGAACCACACAGCTTTCCTTTTTGGAGCTTTCTGCTTCCAACACAGGAAGGCAGATGTGCAAGGTTTCTTTTGTGAGAGTTTCCTATTAAGAAGGAAAAAAGAATGAATTTGTTATTAAATAAAACATCCCACAATCATACACAAGGCAGGACAGGACCTGTTTCATCTCCTTTTGAATCCTGAAGTGCTGTGGGGGTGTTCTGTAATGCAATAGGGTGAGTGACCATTATCATCAGACACTACTAGACACAGTAATAATGCCAGGTAAATGAAAGAAGTATGAAGAGGAGAGTCTGCTGGTGCTGAGGTCGTGCTTCCCACAGTGGGGTCTTCTCATCTCTTTTCTTGCCTGTCCACTAAGTCCCCTGCAAGGTTCAAGCATGTGTTACTGTAGGCACTGCAGTAAATACTCTCCCTACAGCAAGGGCTAGTGCAAATGGAGCATGAACTTTCCTTTCCAGGTAGGGGAGCTACTGAACTTACACAGCTATTACTGTCACCTTCCTCTATTCCCCCAGTGTGGGCTAAAAAACCCCAACAACTGCATACAAGGAGCACGCATAAGCCAGAAGCACAGTATCACTGGGCTGATGCTTGAAGAAAGCTACAGATGAAGAGTGAATCTCTAGGACAGTAATTCTTGATAGCAGTTGAATTAAATTCCTCATTACTTAAGTATCTCTTGTAAGCTTGGTTAGCACTGCACTCATGGAAACCAAAACTCTTCATTTCTGCTCTGATGCTGTGATTTCCTGTTGGCCAATCCATTGGCTTTTGCAACAAAATCTGTTATTCTTTGTTCAAGAAAGGTATCAGTGGCTCCTAGAAATGGCAAAACCAAACAAGAGCTTATGTACATGGCAAATACTGCACCAGCCCCACTGCAGACTTCTCTTAGTCTGTAGAGTGCACTTGAATTCGTCTGATTAACATTACTCACTGCCTTTCTTCCTACTCTCAAATACTGGACCATGCTGTTGCCTGTCAGACCTCACATAAAACTCCCTGGCTACCACTGTAGGGGCCATTAGGCACAAGCTGCATACACCAAAAATACTCATTATTCCACCACACATTTACCATTCTGCACAGGGAGAGAGCAAGTGCTCCAACAGTCACTGAATTCTCAAGATGTTGTACTTAACACAACCCATTAAGGAAGCCACCTTTCACCAGAAGACAAATTCTTTTTTAGTAAATAAAACGCATCTCCTATAGAGTTCAAGATGACTGTTCCTTAGTAGAAAATAAACTGTCTGGACAACTTTCTTCAGCTAGTTCCCAATATAGCTTTTCTTTTTATATATATTCAGTGATACAAGTTTGATGTGGTTTGAGGAGATTCATTTTCTTCATTCAAAGATACAGCAGAAGTTCCAAAATCATTAGGTTGTCTTTTCTGAGAGACATGGCAGAGGCCAAGTGAACTGCAGACACATGCTGCTTAATTACAAACATGAGACAAATTGATAACACACTTTCTGTCTCTGTTCCTCTTCCCATTTTCCCTACTTCTGTACATGTGTTCTAAATCCATTTATGAACATCCACAAATAATCGCCATCAAGCAACCTTTAATTATAAGGACTTCATCAAAATTAACCTTTAGGCACCACTGAAGAGATTAAACTACAGCACAGCGTAAAATCGTTTTCCTGCCTAAACTCATGCATCTTCTCAAACAGCAGCTCACAGATTTAGAAACAGTACTTGAAGCATTTACATTCTAAAGGTAAACATCACTCTGCACTCACAGCTCACCAATGACTGCACACAGTCAGTCCTGTAAAACACAAAGTATTAAAAGGAAGAAAATAATCAAGTAAATAAGTAATGCCTCCTATTAAAGTTATTTCTATGGATCTGGTATCACTTCCAAGTCTGCAGGGTCCTGGCAGGCTCTGGTGTTTTTCCCAGGTATCACCAGTATTGCTCCAAGTTCCAAATTAGCATGCACTGATGTTGACCTTCAAGTCCTATGTATGTGAACACTATATAAATATATCTGCAAAATAAAGTCTATACCACATGAAATAGAAAATGTAATGTATATTCTATTGGGCAATGCATAGGAGCATAGCAATACTTTTATCACTATATAAAAGTATTTCATAATATTATTTATAGATGGAAGCAAAGGCAAAAATTTCCACCAACTACATTGATTTCATCAATTCTATGAATCTTAAGATCCTCCCTTGCAATAAAATGATCTGCAACTTGAGCTGCCTGGAAAAGGAAAGTGCTTAAGATCCATTCAGTGCAATAATACTGGCTACAAAATGTAAAAGAAAACACTTTAACACTGGACCAGAAGAAAAACCACATGTATTTTTTAGTTTAAAAGTTTGGTGAGACAAGGAAGGGAAATTAAGGTTACACGGCAGAGCAACACGAAAGCAATTTTCCAAAGTCAAGTCTTTAGATTGTCAGAAATCAGAAGTGCCAAATGTGCAGTTTCTTATGCTATTCTGTTCCAGCTTCACCCTGAACAGTCTTGGACAGATCTGTCCCATAATCAAGGGAATGGTATGCCAGATTTTCCTGCAGATATGACACTATATAAGCCCAAAGAAAGAAAAGGAAGATGAACACTCATCAATCTGACCGTCCTTTACCTCTTGAGTTCTTGACTTCGTAACTTCAGTGGTATTCCTCCACTTAAGTAAATACTGAGTAGCATGAAACTTGCTTCTAAAATAAGAAAAGTAATGCTCAGGGACAGACAATCGAGTGATTCTTAGCAGTTGTGCATTATGCTTTCAGCACTGGAGTGCAGTCAGCCACAACAGCTACAGATCATACAAGTTGTTTCATCTTGGCATTGCAGACCAAGCATCAGAATGAACTTGGATAAAAAAGTCAAGTAGAACTCATTCCAAAAAAAAGAGACCCTCCAGAGAAATCCCTCTTCTGGACTTAAAATAACCTCTACAGGGATGCCACGCACAGCACACATGGTACCAAAATGCCCATGAGGCTTGGTAAACTTTGGCTGCCTACCTAAATAGAGAGGCAGGCTAACAGGGACCCTAAAAATAGTTTTGACTTTATTTCCACTTTTGCCTTTGCTCTTAAAAGACTCCCGGGCTTAACTGGTAAGAGATCTCACACATTTACCACCTTCCAGAATCAGAATAAGCATTTTCACAGAACCCAAAATGGAACCCAAAACCATTTTAGTAGTTACAGTGAGATACAGAAGATGCAGCTCCAGCTGACAAGTACTTGGTCACTGATCCCTATGCAGATTTCAGAATGTCTCAAGGTACAACTGTATGAAAAAACAAGGATGATGTTTTGCAGGCTTTCACACAAATGATTTCTTAAGTTACTAATTTAGAGAGTAAGCTTCTACCCAAGGGAAACTGATGCAAAAACTCTTCTCCCCGAAGCTGGGATACAGACAACTGCCCATCCTCTTGCTAACTCATCGTAAGGCCCTGTAGTCTTAAGAGTCTAACATGGAAGGAAATACGCAACCATCACCACAAATCACAGTCAGAACTCACAGAGCAGGGTTTGGGAGCTGGGCTGCTGCAGTTTCACCCCACAGCAGCTTCCTGGAACAGTTCTGCTGGTGCAAGCTCTGCACACTGAGGAGCACACTGCACTTGGCAGAGCGCTCACACCACACGAGCAGGACCAGTCACCCTCAGCCTTTCCAAAGTCTTGAAAAGCATCTTCCAGAGCCAGGCCTACCACAGGCAGAGGCCAGGACCTGCAGGTTGGCCCCACTGCTCCTCAAGGCCACAGTGATCAAGGACAAGGCCGCTCTGCCTGGCCACGTGATGGCACCTTCTGCCCATCACCTTCTGCCCATGGTGGTGCCCTCAGTGGCACACGCAGCCCTGCAGCTTGCAGCCACCTGAGAAATCATGGTCACCCTGCCCAAGCACCAGACTTCCAGATCCCCTCCCTCAGGCTGGACACTTGTCCCCCTGGGAATGATGGCACCATGGCACAGGTGGAGGGAATGGGGGCACAGTAGGCCCTTGCCACCTCAGGCGAAGGATGAGTGGTGCCACGTGCTGCCGACTTGCCCTTTGCCCTCCCGCGAGCATGGGAAAGCTTGGCGAAGCAGCGCAGACCTTCTTGCTGTTTGCCAGGCCCACTGCTGCTGGACTGGGGGCACAAGAGCCTAACACACCATGGTGGGGAGGCTGAGGGTGACACAAAGAGGCAGCAGAGGCTGTGGCGGCTTCTCCCATTTATTCGTTTCGCGCGTGGGGCAAGAGCGGGCGCTGCTCTTCTGTGGGAGGCAGCTCCTCGGTGGGTGGCAGCTCATAGGTGACACAGAGGGAGGAGAAGAGACAGCCTAGGAAGGACATCAGGCTGGCGAAATACATGGCACCGCTGGCGCTGCCCACAGCTGCTGTCAGTGGCCCCATGGCCAGGGCCACGAGGATCTGTGCCAGGAAGTACTGGCAGCTCAGCAGGGAGATGTCAACGCCCATCCCACGCCGTGTGCCCTCTGCCTGTGAGCCTACAAACTGTGAGGGACACACTATAAGGGGGCTGGCGGTGCCGTGGGAGCCCCTCTTCCCTCCCTGGCCCAGGGCTCACCTCATGGCTCTGGTAGTAGTCACACAGCAGGGAGTAGGGCAGCGTGCAGAGCGTGGCAAAGAGGATGCCGTAGGTAGCACACAGTGACAGCACCACATAGACATTCCTGGAGAGTGTGGCCAGACCTGTGCCGAGCCCGAAGGACAAATATGCCACAAAGTACAGTGTCCGTGTGCTGAACCGTTCCTCCAGCTTCTCCAGCGCGGCTGCAAGACAATGGCATGGCATTTGGGGTGAACTGCAGCCCTCTCTGCCACTAGTCTGTCACTGGACCCAAAGGGTGCACCTTTGGGCCCTACCTGTTAGGTAGCCACATCTCAGCAGCAACTATTAAATATTTGAGTAACTGGTGGCTTAAACATGAGCACCAAGGACTCCTTCTAAATCCCACTGCCATGGTGCAGCCTTGCTGCCCTATTTGTCTGCTGAAGCCAGAGGAGTAAATGGGAATTCCTCCCCAGAGGCAGGAGGCAGAGCAGGCGGATGCACTACACACACAACAAGGTACTCGGGTGGTGCATGACATGGGGTACTCTGCCAGGGGCACACGGGCACTGAATGCTGCTGTGCCAGAACTGTACCTGTGGTGGCTGCATGTATTTCTGGATTCAATATACATTTAAATGCCACTTGTGAAAGGAACTATACACTAACAGAGGTGTGTTTTCACCAGACTGCTGCCTGCATCTGCTTAGCAGGACAAACTAACTAGCTGAGATATACAGTGAACAAGAACAGTGTGCTTCAGCACTCATGCCATGTGAGTTGCACACAGGCTATGTGCAACATAAAAGCAAAACTACTTGCTGCAGAAACACCACTTAAGGAGTGGGTGCATCCTTCTCACAGGAATGGCTAAGATGGCTTTACCAAGTACCTGAATAGAAAGCTGCACTGAATGCATAGATGCACATTCCCCAGCAGCCCATGGTGACCCCAGCGTTGTACTTCTGATACTCATCTGAGCTGTGAGGCGCTTTCGGATTCCCTTGAAACACTACTTCTCCCATGAAGTCAGTGTAGAAGAGTAACATCCCCTCAAACGAAAGCCATCCTGAAAGAAGCCAGAAAGTCACCTATTAGGATTGCAGAGTACCTGTTTCCCCTTGCAAGCTCACATGGATGCTATTAGCTGTATTACAAATCACAACTGCAGACAGGTTGTACAACGTATTACGTAAGGTTCAGCCACATTTATCTGAGACTGTTTCTCCCCATGCATTATGCTACAGTGTCTGTCAAAGACAATCAGGATTTTAAAGACCAAAGGTTATCCCTTGAATTCCTAAGCAGAATCCTAGAGGCTGACCGTAGGCCTCAGAATACTGGTTTAGCAAGACAGAAAAATAGATGAGAGCAGCCTGAGCTGCCTTCAGGTTTTGACAGGACAATGCTCAGTCTCACAGAGTGGCTCATCATGTAGTCGTTTCAGGTTGCTGTTGTCCTCCCACACAGAACTGGAAGGAGTGCTTCTTATGTCATGGTTGCAGCGTCTAGAGCCCCTCAGACAGAGTTAAAAACCTCCTACTCACAAACAAGCATCACATCCTCTGATGCAGGCAATTCACAGTCAATGCGTATTCACTTCCTGTTACCTTTAGCTCAGTTTCACATAAACTGGACTGCTTGCAAGCCCTTCGTAAGCATCAGTCACACACTGGAAAAAGTAAAGGCAACAATGCACAGGTTCTGAGCTACTCCTGCACTCCCTCACAGACTGTTCTAGGACCCCTGTATGCATGCTGTCAAAGGAAAGGAAGTGTAAGCAGGGAAATACAACTATTCACATCTTTCTGCTTGTTAGTGCCAGTTTCAGAGTGGTTTTAAAACATAAATACAGGAATGTAGGCTTTACTGATTCGTTGTTTGGGTTTTTATCTTTCTTTCTCAGTGTTCTAAGAAACTGAATACCAGAAAGTACCTTACTAGGGAGTGTATATGGAATAAATCGTGTCCTCTCAAGTTAGCAGCCATAGACGAAACATTTAAAAGCATTCACCCGAGGTAGAGTACTTCACAGTGAAAGCAAGACAGCACTTTCCGCATACCTAGGAAGTGGTTGATGCAGAGATTGCGGAGAGCCTTGGGCATCTGGCAGATGGTGGAACAAAGGAGTTTCATGGAGAGTGGTTGCTCAGTGGTCTCGCTTGATCCATTCAGCTCGCTCTCATATTTTACACCATTCAGTAAGATATTAGCAACCTGCACCATAAGAACTCCCAGGTCAACACACACAGTAAGAAAAACACAAACATCCTTTAAGCAAACTTAAGCAATATTACACACCTGTCTGATCATCTGAAAGTTAAACTCTGCTACTGCAATACATTGACTTAGAGATTAAGAACAGTGTATTTAGGAGATTAAGAAGAGTCTATAAAGTCTATTCAGCTATGGAACAAGTGTTAAATGGCAGCACTGTACTACAGCATTCAGGATACTTCAAACAGTACTCTTTATTTCTCTAGGGTATTTGGCAACCACTTCCAGATGCTAGCATAGGGAAGGCTGTACCCATATTTGGCTCCTGAAGTTTTGGAGACATCAAGGAAGAAGAGGCTGGTTTCAACTGAAACACATTGCTTGCTAACCTTGATGCTGAAATCTCTACGTGCACAGTATGTAAAATCCTGGCCCTAAGGAAGTCTGCTCTCACAAACTTGGTCTAAGGACAATAACAGCAACAAACAAACAAAAAACCCCACACCCCCCCAAAAAAACCACCAGAAATCCAACAGAGGACAGTTTACCTCATCCCGGATCATAAAAAAATGGGCCAGCATACAGAGGCCTCAGACATTCCAAGTTATCACCAACAGCAGGACGTGAGGTCAGTCTTATGCCTGGGCAAGGGAAACCTCACCTCCCTGCTGGAATCAGACAGCATTACTGCCATAAGGAGAAGCTCATGGGAGAATCCTATCCCTGGCCCTATCTTGCAGGTATTTCTGTGAAAAGGGAAGATACAGGCTCAATAAAAATGTTTCTTTTTCTGCTCTTGTGTGGCAGCTCCCTGGGTCATGAACCAGGGCTAAATATACCAACCTAACTTTCACACATGGCCCAGTGAGAGAAGAATGCTCCCATTTCTGCTGTCTTAACAAAGGCAGCTGACAGACTACCAGTCATAATTCACATCCTACCCCCTCTTTTACCAATAAGGTCATAGCAGGTATGCTGCTCCCATGACTTCCATGAGCAAACTGTCATGGGCAGTCTGAAATGATGAATTTGTGCATCACACGCTTAAAACTATAGAAGAAATTAAAAGAATGCTCAGGTTTACATGGTCATATCATTGATTTTCTGCCCTTACCTGTTGGCTGAAGGTTACGTTTCTTCTTCTGCTATTTTCTGGACAGTGTCCTGTTACGATATCTGGAATGGCCAAGGTCTGAGGCCTTTTCAGGATCCCTGATGACCGTGGCTTTATGGTATCCAGTGAGCCCACCCTCAGCACCTCGCCGTCAGGCCCCGGTGTTATGCTGCTCTCCCCTTGCTCCAAAACTCCATTTTGTCCTTGGTAACAGCCATCAGGCACCCGAGGAAAGCTGACACTGACAGGCTGTCTGGGCAGGCTAGCTGGAAGTGCTACATAACTATTGTGCCCGCCTGTAAAACAGTCTATAAGCACACTGTCAATATTTGAAGTCCCAAATGATGATGCAAACTCATTAATTCCTGTCAAGGAATTGTCTCTGCTGATAAAACTGCCATATTTGGGTGTGAGTGGGCTCAGGGGGGAAACGGGACTCGTAAAACTTGCATGTAAGTGAGCTGAGTTATGAGAAGCAAAGTTTTCATTTACACCCTCCTCAAAGAAGAAAGGTGGCGAAGGAGGGAGAGGAAGACTTGGACTCTTCATCACCTTCTTCTTCCTGACAAAGGACCTTAAGGGTCTTTCTGGAATGCTAATTAGAGTCAGTACAGTAGTGATAGTCAGTGTAACTGAGGTGAAGACATAGATGACACGAAGTTGCCCTCCCACAGCTTTTCCAAAACTGGTTTTATCCCAGTGTATTCCTCCAACAACATAACCAAAGCCACCTCCAAGACCTGGTGGAAAAACAGAGCCAAGATTATCTTCCCTAGCCAATCCTGGAAGTCAGTAACAGCACTATTTGTCTAATGATTCGTGAGTAGAATCCAAGGTGTTAGTTCTGGTTTACTACTCAAGCCCTTTTCAATTCAAATGCAGTAATAAACACAGTTATCCATGCCACAAGGACAGTCTGATGTACGAACATAGTACAGAAAGAGGGAGAAGGTCAGTGCTGTAAAAGTGATGGTACAAATAATTAAAAACTATAGTTCTTGCTTTGCCATGAACAAACCACTTTACCTTCAGCTATTTCAGTCCGTAAAACAGAAGTGTCCACCAGCCTCGTGGCAAGGCTCTGCAACCAGTCAGCTAAGACTGTTTTCCTGAAAGTAAGTGAAAATCCATTTTCCTCACTCAGTTAGAGGAACACAGATCTAACTGTGTCCAAGACAGACTGAATCACTTCAGAAGTGTAGCAAGCTCATTATTCAACATGTTGACAGTGTACAAAACTGCCACTGCATTTACTACCAATGAACATAGAAGTTCTGAGGGCACTGGATACCACTCTCACTCCATTAAGATGGACAAAGGCCTATGACACTATCCCTTCTTTCTTATGACTACATTCAAGTGTGAAACAGTCTCCTGACGGTGATGACAACTAGCTTAGAACAGTACAGCAATTGAAGATGACACCAGTGAGGGATCACAGTGCCCAGTACATGCTTTCCCCTCCAACAGAGAGACTAAAAAAGGTATTTTCCACACCTGCAAGAAGCTGAACCTCTTCCCTCAAGGGATTTTGTTTCTATAGGTGTTACAAATGATGCTGAGGGACCTTCAGATGAACAACCCAAGACTGTGCCTTGTTTGACTTTTGGTAGTTACAAAAACCTTTTCCAGTAAGCATGAGCTTGTTTTTAAAGCTAATTAGTGTCACCTCTCCAGGTATTTGGTTATTAGGCTTACACAGGAAAACACACCAGTGATTTACACTCTGCTTTCTTGCAGAGGGCTTGTTTACTTAGGTTTCACGTCACTCAGGAAGCACCAAGAAAGCATACCTGCTAACAAAGCGTGGATGTTGAGGCCCCTGTCTTGATCCACTGGGCTGCATACATCCATCATGTAGGCATGACTGGGATTGTCTGCTGAATCTGCGCTGAAGTCCATGAGGACAACACCACAGACCGTAAGAATGATACCCCATTTGTGGTTATTCGCAGTGTCAGACAAGGTGCTTCCTATATCTTTGCCATTAAGCATAAGCGAGAGCCCAAGCAACGCTCCTGGGAACAAAACCAAATCGAAATCAATCAATTGACTGCCTGTAAGTAAAGAAACCTCCACTGCTCTATGCTCTAAAAGCATTACATTACCTGCACAGCCTTGCAGCAAGCACAATTGCCCTTGTTCAGACCATCACAGTCTGGGGAATGAGCGCAGCTTATAGGATACACATAACCCTTTTCCACTGTTCAAACTTAACAAATGTCTGGAGTTGGTTTTGGTTACAGAAAAACATCCTTGACCCTCAAAACATCACCTCTTCAGACTCTGACAAGACAAGGTTTTATTGCATGGATCTCCAACTGCCAAAGCATCACCTTCGTGCCACTCACCACCTTCAGATCCACAATATCCAACATTTCGAAGACATTTTGTTCAGCCTAGTGCCACAGGGGATGTCACAGAAGGGAGATGGTTCTACATTCCAACTGTTATGCCCATCACTTCTGAAAGACGCACCTATTGCTAAGACCAGAATGAAAGGTCGCCTCCTCCCGAATCTTGATGTGCATCTGTCACTCCAGGCTCCCAGCAAAGGCTGTAGCAAGAATCCTAGTAAAAAGGAATCACCAGTAAGTAGCATTTTTCTATGAGCCTGTTTCACAGGGGAGTAGTTTAAAAGGCAGGTAAAGCCAGGACACCATGGCATAGCAATATCCCCAGTCAGTACCAGTCACCCAGAGGCACAAACAGCATACTGCCTGGCACTGTCCAGGCCAGGGACTGAATAACATAATGTCCACCGCTCATTGCCATGGCAGTACCCTACACACTATTTCATCTACTCCATCCTAGATGGGAAATCCCCTTAAGAATTAACTTGAAAGATAGCAGGAAGCAAACAAGCAAGTCAGAAAGGTACCTGCATTACCCTGGGCCAGCCTGCGAGTAGAAGCCTATCTACTCCTTCTGAAGCACATCACACAGGTATGGGAACAGGCAGAACAAAGTTTCCAAGCGGTAACAGCCCATGCTATGGTTCTTCCCACAGTGATAGATATGCTTCCACCCCTGCCTGTGTGCTAAGGCCTTTAACAGTAGTGGCTGATGACCTTTCATTATCAGAAGGCTTTGCTTTAAAAATTAAACACGAGAAGGCAATACCACCCTGCTTTTTTCACACATCCCAGGGAACTGTGTAGGCTTTTTTTCCTAGGGACATGAATGGATATATTGATCCTCTTTTGCTACTTTTTAAATATAGAACAGAGCAAACAAAGCTTACCCTTGCACAAAATCTAAGAGGCTCATAAGCCATTAAAAGAACTGACCTTTAAATCACACCAGGCCCATTTCAGGCAAGACACAGCAAGAATTACTCTCCATTTGGCTGTCTTAAAATTATGGCTAGTGTTTCTTAACCTTGAGAGCACACAGAATATACTGTATGAACAGCTGAGGTAGACAAAACAAGAACATATACCTTGTGTAGTAGAAAAAAAACCACGACGGAAGAAATAGTGAAAAGTTACCTAATATAGGGCTGATGAACCACACCATTCCATACAGCTGGTCTGGAAGCCCCATCTGAAGCAGCACAGGGGTAACATAGGCTGTTTCTATGGCATAGCTGAACTCGAGCCCAAAGAGAATGCACCCATTAAAGAGGAGTTCTAGGAAAGACCTCTGAGGCTGAAGATCCCCAAAGTCAATCAAATCAATAGGACACGGAGTATTTGGTGGTGGTGGTGGCGAAGGACGAATGTGTTTTCTCCTCTTTGGATGTCTCTTGAAGTTGTTGGCCCGATGACTTATGTGCCGTGTGACCGATCCAGAATAGCCTGCAACTTGTGACCTCCAAATTTCCTGAGAAGCCACATTTGGCAAGAGTGCAGCATCACTGACAGGGGTTGTTGTAGATGGTGGAATCATCACAGGTAGGTGTCTGGAAGAAAAACAGCTCAGAATAATATGGTTGAGTAAGAAAAACTTTGCTTAATTCCATTTACTGGAGTTCAAGCCATTTCTCAACGTTTCATATACTGAGTGCAGCCTTTGTATTAGTTATAACCTTTTTTCTCCATCTCTGAACACAAAGCATATATGCTTTATGGGCACATCTCCTCTGTCTTTGGACAAAAGAGACACCAGAGAGCCTGTCTTGGTTACCTGGGCATTGCCTACCATCACTGGGGTTTGAGACTGAAATATTTAACATCATTAGCAGTCACTCATGTCATAATTCCCAGGAGTTCCCAGAACAGCAATGGGTTTACATTTATATGCAACTCACTCAAGCTAAATTAAGATGAATCATGACCTCAGCCTAAGTTGACAACAAAGCAAAGCTGTGGCTTGGCTGCAGATCCAGACCCCTGCTGCAATGTGAAATCACTTTCCGGTACTGATCCTACCATTCCTCCTGCTCAGGCCAAGGCTCAATGCAAAGCTTTTTTTGCAATGACCGAGTTTTTCTTCCTATTCACATTCCTGAATTCAGCAGACACACTATGTTGTAAGGACAGGGTGTGATCCTCTGCTTCTTGCGGGTTCTAGTTCTACAAGACTGGAGCACCCAAAGAATGCGGTTTCTAAGTTCAGACTGCACAAGCTGAACACTTGGATGAAGTCAGCTGATGACAAATAGCCTTGGAACCAGAAGCTGATACCATTTCAATGCAGGAATTGAAGTTTCAAAGTAATTCCTGAGAAGATACATACCCCACAAGCCACCCTCTGCATGACTATTCCCTGCTCGCAGATTAGTGCCATTGAAGTGCTGAACAGCCTCCTTGGGTCTCATCAGAATCGCTCCTGTAGCCAAAGTGTGCATACTGTGGTAGGTAAACCAGCCAAATGCTCCAAATAGCAGGATCGACCCCAACGGATCTGCTGAATTAATGGACCACACATAATGTCCTGCCTCTGACTGCCAGAAACAGAAATAGCTCATAAGTGAAGTCTAATCTTTTCTTTACTTACTCTTGTCCTAAGACCAAAGGTTGCTGCTGCACAAGGATGGCTCCACATCACCCCACACCTCTTCAGGAAAACCCTCACAGCTACACACTAGCAACCAAAGCAAATGTCTTACATTTTTTTTCCCTGTGGGATGATACCCTACACAGAATAAACTCCAAGTATATGCAAGCATCCAAAGAGAGACATTGCACAATGAAAAATTGAATGCTAAGCACCTCACAGAAGACTGCAGTTGGGGTAACTTTAACTGTTTATGGGGCCTGAGGGTAAGAAGGAAGGGTGGGAGTGAGAAGACATCTACTGAAGTATTGCTAACATTGTATTACAGGTTTCCTCAAGACTGCTCCTCTTCAGACCAAGATGCATGCTACATAAGAGAGAACAGGCAATCCATAACTCTAACTACACACAGGCCTTGACAATGTCCATCTCACAAGGCACCAACAGCAAGAGCGTTTTGTTGGGAAAGCTCATTAGACACAAAGTCCCTAGGGAGGCCACCAGAAGGAGAAGTGTGTGCAGGCTGTACAGATACCCTTGACACTGATTTCACAAATTACTGAGAATTTCATATGACCCATGTCTTTCATAAGCAGAGTACTTACTTTGCAGGAATATTTTTATCAGCTTTCAGGTCAAAGTAATTCCCTCACAATCAGAATTTGTTAAAAATTAGAAAACAGATACCTGAAACATAACAAAAACCCAATCAGATTCTCTAACAACCCTTGCACACAGACACAAGACAGCTGTGCTAGCACTCTCCTTCAGCAGTGGCTGAACACCTTGACATCTGCACCCAGGGTGTTGATGTCCTTATATTAATCTATTACTTTCACTTCCTACTAGATCCGCCTTTATTTTCCTATCTCATTAAAAAGAGATTGTAAGTGGTAATGTTTTAGCAATAGAAGAACGGCTTAAAAATATACATGGTGATCTACAATTATTTAGAACAAAAGGCTACTATTGACAGCATATCACATCACCAATCCAGCAGCAAGTCAGCCTAAAACTATGAGTTGAGGCTAATATTCCTGACTGCCCATTCTTCTCAGTTTAGGAACTGTTCACCAGAGGCCATCTTCAGAGGTCTTGATCCTATCCTCAAATGAATCTACCCAGTGATTGCAACAGCTTCAAAGCAGGAAACCTCTCTTGCAGTGTAACGTGGCTGCTTACACCCTCACTGGTTATCTGTGATTTCTGGCACTTGATGCTTGTTACACCACCAACTGCGCACCCCAATCCGCAGGGCCTCGGCGACACTGGCTCTGGTACCTGCAGTCAAACGTGCGCGGCGGGCAGGGCCCGGCCATCACTGCTCCTCCCGGGCACCTCCTGCGCCGGGAAAGGTCTCTGGCAGAACCCGGTCCCGGTTTTGCTGCCGTGGCACCCAACACTCCGCAGCCACCAGCGATGCGGGGAAGGGCCGGCCCTGACCGGGACCCGCCCGGCGCGACGGCCGCGGCTCCCAATCGCTCCCGTCAGCCGCGAACGCGCAGCAGCCCCCCCGCCTCCGGACCCCGTTCGGCGCGCACGAAGCGACCCTCGCTCGCCCGTCGGCACCGGCACCTACCGCAGGCCCTGCCCCGCCCGGCGGCCTCACCACAGCGGCGCCCGGCCCGGCCCCGCACTGCGCCGCGCCGGCCCAGCCCCGGTGACGTCGTCCCGCACAGCGGCCGCCCCCCGCACCGCCCCTCGTTCAGCGGAGCGCGGCCGGGAGAGTCCGAACGGTCCGAGCCTGGCCACGAGCAACGTTAGGAGCCGCTCCTCCCGCGGGCGAGCAGCGCCCGCCGGCTGTAGCCACGCTCGCCCCAGGCAGGTGCAGGGCACCGTTCCCACCTTTCCAAAGACTTCTCCCGTACTGGCACCTGAACTGCAGGGCAAGTAGACTGGGATAGGAAGGGGTTTAGGTGGAGCGGAGATAGTTTTCGAGAGGCCCGTAGGGTAGATCCTGTAGATGACACTGCACTTCTTTCTCTTCCACTTAACAGTTTTCCCCTTCTTCGGGTAAGGTGACTCGGCAGTTTTGGTTTATAGTGCCATATTTTGTGCTCATGTTTCAAATTTCCTCACGGTTTGCAAACAAAAATGTCATTATGTAGTGCAGTCTGCTCTGTATATTCTTTTAAAACTTCAGACTTGGGGCATTAAGCATTGAGGATGCTTAACTTTATCTCCAGAGGTTATAACACTGCATGAATCCTTAGTTCTTTAGCTCTTGTAGAATTTTTTGTAGCAGCCTCAGCCCTACCTCACCATCCATGTGTTAAGAGCGTTCTGCAGACACTGACCAGATGAACACTTCAGGATGACTTTTTGTTCCACCTGGGCAAGGAGAACGTGTTACATTATTAATGCTGTTAGGCAGTCGTAGTCATACACACTGATTTTTCCTGTGAACATTTTTGAGGCATTAAACTCACGTTTACTCAATATTCAATTAAATTGACTGCTTAGAACTTACCAGGATTAACTTACATATTTTGGCATAGTTTGTCTGCTTGGGAAGGTGGGACAAGGCATTCTACTCCTTCCTAGGTTAGCAACGAAGTAGAGAACAAAAGCAGTTCCTGCTGTGCATTCATCTATCAGCAGCCTTTGGGCTTTAGACAGAACAGAAATCAAAATTTTCCTCTTGCCTGTGAGCTTACACATAAACTGGAGTTGAAACATAAAGATACTAATTTACTTTGTACTAATTTAACCCAACAGCATTCAAAAGAGTGAGTTTTGGTGATGAATGCCTACTGCTATGATTCTGCACTGTTCCCTACTACCTTCTCTGCCTGCAGGATGTTAGTCATTCACAGAACTCTCTTGTTAAGTCTTTCCACGCAGCTGCTTCTGACAGCGTATTCATCTCTCTGCTTGTTTACAGCTTCATGTTAGGCTCACTGTTTCATTTGCCAGAAGACTTTATTTGCCTCACTCAGATCAGGACCATTCTGTTTCTTGGAAACCTCTTTTCTATCCCCTTACAGTCCTTTCTCTGAGATAAACATTAGCTCCAGCTGAGTGAAATTCTGTGCAAGCTACCAACAGAGAGGATGTTGTTCTGTCTCTTGAACAGTTTCGTTTGTGTGATGTTGGGTATTACTTTTTCTTTTTTCATCTTGAAATGGAGGTAAACATTTCTCAGCTTCAGTGGCTCTGCAATGTCCTTCAGTGATTAAACCATGGTGATTCACCTGGAACCTTTTTTTTCCAAGCATGACTTCTTTTCAGGAGAGAATCAAAGTCTGTACCAAAGAGACACGCTGTGACAGTTGTTCTGTGCTCAGGGGCTGCTGCTTCAGACCCAAAGGCCATGTGAATCCTGCAGCAAAGATTAGTATATGCTCAATGATGTTCTGTGGTATGGAATACCCCTTTGGCTAGTTCAGGTCAGCTATCCTGGCTGTGCTTCCGCCCAGCTTCTTGTGCCCCTCCTCATTGGCAAAGTGTGAGAGACTGAAAAGATCTTGATCAGGGTAAGCACTATTCAGCAACAACTAAAACACTGGTATGTAATCAACATTCTCAGACTAAAGCCAAAATACAGCACTGCACTGGCTGCTAGGAAGAAAATCAACTCTATCTCACCTGCAACCATGACAGATATCAGTTGAAGAAGTACATTTGTATTTCTATAAATGCCAATCATGCCAATAAAGTCTATGTCCTGTGGTACTGTCAGTACAAATATAGAGTAAGAAGGAAAAAAGGAAGTGAGTTCAAACAAGGTGATACGCATTTCAAATACATGTTCTTAATGCTTATATGGTAAGACAACCTTACCACATAAATTACACCGCCCTAGCATCCCTTACATGCCAACTGAGTAGGTGCAGGGAAGCCAGTGGGAGGCTAATACAATGTAAGAACATAAAGAAGTCTCATATATGCCAGTTTGCACACCACCTCCATATCTGGCCCTCAGCATAATGTCATAAGATTTTAATAGTCCAGATAAATGAGTTCCTGAACCTGGATTCACCAAACTCCTACGCTGGCTATATTAATGACTGCAATTAAACATCTAAAAGGGCACTTGAATTTTTACTTAAAAGAAGGAAAAACACAGGCAAACACCCTCCTCCTCCAAAAAACACCAAAACCAGCACCAGAAACAAACCACAGTATTTTTATGCTGCAGAATGAACAGCAATGGTAACAGCACTGATCTATTTGCATTAAAATTGAGTTGTTAATTCACTGAGAAATTTAATATAGTGAACTATTACACAAGAACATGATTTTTTTAAAGAAACAAGTATGTGTATTCTGACAACTGCACTTCCTAACTCTGTACTTGTGTGGATATAACAAAAAGTACAAAAGGAGTTTGTGTCTGCTCCCCTCCTTTCCAGGAACAGAGCATATTGTTTTCTACCATACTGTTTTCAGGTAAAGGTGAGGCCATGCTCCTGAAACAGTCCATCAAGAATTATCTTCAGGATGCCCCCTGACAAGTGTGCAAGCAACTACAATGTTGTGTGTAAAGCTCTAATAATAGGAAAAGACAGAAATGACCCCACTATCCACAAATAATACACGAAGCAGGACACAGTGTTGGACTGTAGTTCAAACTGCTTTGCAAAATGGGTGGTTTTTTGCTTTGGGATTTTTAAACAAGAGAAGTCTTTAGGAAAGAACCAATCTGGTTTTCTAAAACCTGGCATGCTGTCACCATACTAAAGAAATGTCAGTAATCTATCAGCCCAGCCTACAGCTGATTATCAAATGAAAACCAAAATGCTGTGACCCCTTCTCAAGCCTCAGAGGATTATTATTCAGGAAAATGTCACTAATGCCACACTTCACTGAAACCATTCAAGTGTTGCACAGAGACATCCCAATAAGTTTTCTTCTACTGGTCTGCACTTGATTTGACTAATGCTTAGTTTCAGACGTGCTGTTTCCACAGTAGCACTGTGCATGCATTCAGTCATGAGCATTTCTACTTGTTTCTGCGGGACAAACTTGTGCTGCCCTAAATATACCATGAGGGCATTGGCCTGTCTCCTGCCCTCAGCAGACAACGACCCCCTTCAATGTGTCTCTCCAATGAAAACCCAACACAGTTCAGAGAATTGGTCACTAGAGGGCACTAACAGAATCCAGAAGATTGAGAACGCGCTTGGAATCACAATGCTACAGTCCCACAAGCAGTTTGGAGTCAAATAGCAAGTTTGCATTTACTTCCTAACCAGCTCCTGCAAACCAACACTTCAAGATACAGAACCAGTGAAATAATTCTATTTCAGAAGATCTTTAAAATCTTCAATTTTCCAGTAACTGAATGAAAGAAGGCTGAAGAAAAATCCTCTGAGGCAATGAGTGCTAAGGTACATTGATCATGCACTTCTGGATAAATGCTGAACAAAAATGTTAACTGCAGACATGTAAGATATTTACCATGCAAGATACTGGTGCAGGAACACACAAAGCAGTGTGTCAAACCCACTGAAGTACACTATTTCATTTCATTGTGATGTCTCAAGTGGACTATGCATTTCAAAAGAGACGAGGACATGATTATGCCCCAAAGACCCTGCAGGGTTTTTTCTGGATCTGACAAGCCACAGAAAGATGACAGGTTACATGTGAGGAAAGCAGGAGCGAGAATCCTAGATGCAGGAACTTGTGGTTACCCAGGGCAAGCACAGGCTAGATATATTTTAGAACTTAACTCAATTCTCATTTAAAGATAGAGCATAAATAGACACTACTGTCATCCCTGCTGTGTTACCGGAATAGCTCAATTCCTTGCTTCTCATAATAACTGTGAGCCGCAGCTTCCAGCCAGTAGATCTTATTATTAGTAAGATCAAAGTTTTCTTGTCTACCAGGTGTCTTTTTTGATGTGATTCAGTATACTTCTGATCTTCTACTCGGGAAGGAAAGCAGAACCAGTGACTAGCAAGACCTGGAAACCTCAAATCATTGCTTTTGTGAAGGCCAAGCATAGGGCAGTACAAGGAAGTGCCAGGCAACCACTGTACCAAGCGCTGATGAAGAGGAGGTTGGGTGAGGCACCCTGCACCCAGCTGCAGGCAGGCATGGTGATGGTGAGGGCTGTCACACAGCATCACCCTTGGTGGGAGAGGTGGTGAAGGGTCCCAAAGAGGTGCTGCACTGGCAGAGGCTGAGGCTGGTTCAGCAGTGACCAGCGATACTTGAAGCTCAGGAAAGAAAAGCAGCATGGCACTGAGTGGTGCATGGTGGGCACTGGAAGAAGACTAGAGGTGCACCTGCCTCTTGCTAAGCATTCATTAAAACTTTGGTTTATTAACTGGCTCCATACCTTGTCTAAATTGGCTTTGGAAGCCTATGGGAAGTACTGCTCCACTGCCCTGTGTTTACCACAGGGGAAACGAGAAACCACCAGGTCCCTCAGGCTAATTACTTTCTTCAAAATCCAGCATTGCTCTGTTTCTGACTCAGTGCAGTGTTCAATTTTCTGCTGAGATTGTATCTATATCGCATTACAGAATGAGTTGCAATAGCACTCAATGTTAATTGCATGGCACAGACTGCTCCCTTCTCTCCTTTGTATCAGTTAACCAAGAAAAACCAGAAAGTCTGCTTCTGCTGTTTTTAATTTAGCCTCTTCCATCCATACAGAGTGCCTGTCAGACAGGAGAGGCAGGGGCTGTCATCCCCTTTCTGCCTGAAAGTGTCTAGCAACAAGACAGAGACTATAGGCATGTCTATGTGCCACCCCAAACAATCAGTTACTTTATGGAGACAGATGTTGGGGTGCGGTACAGCTACTTGGTACACAGATACAGAAAAGTGCTTTAATATTCCTGGATGGTCCCAAAGCCACTCTGACAGCCTTGCTTGCCTCTTGCATCCACTGAGGCAGAGGAATGGCACGGATGAAGTAAAAGGACACCCCAAGCCACTCTCGGAGCTTGGCAGTCTCTTTCAGGACCTAAAACACCAAAGTAACCCTCAAAGCACCAGAGTACAGCCATAAGCAGACTTCCAGAGAGTGCTAGAACAAGCAGGGGCTGTGTATCCTGACTTGTAGAGTGCTCTATTCTTTCAGGGTAATGTATGAACAGCATTTGAAGAAAACTGATCAAGTGTTATACTGGAAAGCAATGCCTGCAGGACTAGCATGTAGGTCTTTGGATATCGTTTAGTGGTACCTTTCAACCACAGCCTCCCACTAAACCAACAGGAAGGCAGTCATACCAGATCAGATAGCAGACCTGCTTCCAAGAGGGGCTATTTCTGGGCACTTGGCTGCTGCTATTCACAAGCCTGAGTTTTGCTTCTACATTTCTAAATAGACAATGTGCCTTGGTACTCAATTTGTTGAGTGTTTTCAGGTAAGTCAAAGTGCTGTAAGAATCCCCTGTCTTCTGACTTCTTAGCATTTGGTTAAAGGACTTTTCCCTTTTTGGCAGATCATTCTCAAGACATTTTCCACTCTCCTCCAGCAGTAAAGAAACTCCTCTGACCAGAGTCCAGCATGTAACGTGATGTTTGCAGCCTGGAGTTCCTCTGGGATTAGCCTGCATTTTCTTAGGGGAGAGGAGAGGAAAAAAGGAAAAGAAGAGGCAGGGAAGGCGGTGGGGGGGTGGAGGTGGAGGGGGGGGTGGAGAGTAACAGAACGTTCTGTCAAATAAACATTTGCTAATGCTCTTGAGCAAGAGGAATGGAAAAGGTAGTAAGCAGTAACCCAGATTAACTATCTGCTAGGGCAAACACACAGGACGCAAAGATTCCCTGTACACTGGATGGCATCTCTGCACTGAGCCCAATACACTGATATATTAATTGATCTCTCCAAGAGCAGCCATGACCTTTGGATACAAAGTTGGAGGTCAGGCCCCAAAGTAATCTAATTTATCTCTTGCCTGGTAGAATAAAACCAGACTTGCTGTTAGTCTAACTTCTCTACTTTCTTCTTTCTCCCATGAGAAGTGATTTCTGCAAGTATATACAGTCACTCAGTAATATTATCAGCTCTTCAGGTGTAGGACTAGCAGAGCTTGCCAAGAATCCATAAGTTTGATTCTATATGAAAGTTTAGTGCAACTTCTGTCGGCTTTAGGCCTGAAGACCAAACACGTAGGAATCAGAAAATGAGTACTTGGTTCCTGTGTGCTGAGGCTGAGCCACACAGAGGTCTGACCACAGCCCTGGAATACCTGAAGTAGTAGGGAGTATTCTTCCTTCTAGGTCTGGTACAGATGAAAATGACACTGGAGCCTGAATGTAGCTCTAGGGTCCACAACTGAAAGATAGTGTTGAAAACCTCGGGGTGAAGAGTAGCAGAAATTATTTACAAGCTGGAAAACATTTTGCAATATTCTAATTAAAGAATTATAGCTGTTGAATTCCTGAATGACACAGAGCAAAGGCTTCTAAAGGAGCTGGTCCAACCAAGGGCTGCAAACTGAAGTCAAACAAATTCAGATTACAAGTAAAATACATGGTTTTTTTCATGGTCAGAAGAGATCAACAATTGCAATAAAGTACCAAAGGAAGCAGTAGGTATGCATGGTCCTGTGGAACACATGCGTTAGTCAAATGGAGACCAGTGAAGGAAGAAAGAATATGGGTAGAAGGTGGTTTTGCTATATGAGAGCTCAGCCTAATGGTCCTTCACAGCTATAAGGGAGAGTTTTGCACTAACCCATCTCTTCCCAAAGACAGTAGAGAGAACTAAATCACATCCACTTCACACAAAGTCAATTTACCATCTCTTGCAAAGTCAAAAAAACCCCTCCTTCTTAAGTCAGAGAGAAGGACATGATAACCTCAAATCAATTCATTCAAACAGACCATATTCTCCTGCCACTCAATCTAGTCCATGAACCTCAGACAGGCCCTGCCCTTTACTTTCCATGGATAATAGTAACAACAAAGCCTGGACATCCAGATCACCGATACAGGACCACATAGTCTTATTACGATATTGATCCTAGGAACTTCATGCATCCTATACATTCTTCTCAACAAAACTGATGACCAGAGCTAATCTCCTCCCTAGATTTAAGGAACACTGGACCACAGTGAGTCTGGACATCTGCTCAGAATTATCTTCCCTTGAAAATGTCAATAGAGCAGAAAGATTTACACTCCTTTAAGACCTTTGTACTGCCAATGAAAAGTAAGGAAACAGCCTAATTTAACCTGCAGTGCCAACGTTCATGACCTTTTGCAATGTCCCTTTAATTTAAAATCACACCTTTCCACCAAGCCAAAAGAGACACCCCCTTTCTCCCTCCACTCCTCTGTTCTAATACAGTTTGGAATTATGTTATCAGACCAACACACACAACTCCTGCATGGGAGAAAAGCAGATACAGCCAACAGCAGCATTTTATCCATTACACTGTGTAAGTTTGTTCCCACAATCATGCTGCATCCGTTTCAGCATCCATTCTAGGATTTCAGGTTTCCCTGTATTGCAACAGCATTCCTAATGCCCTGTCCTCTACCTATTCAGTAACAACAGCATTGCTGTGGACATGTGTGTTTTTTATCATCACTGATCTTGCAGCCAAAACAACAATTTGTGTAGTAGTAGTTCTGTACAGGAAGAGGGAGCTAGAATTCTGATGTGCTTTTATTACATACATCATTCCCAGAATTGCCATTGGACCACTGGCATAGACAGAAGTCACATCTCCCGGATGCTCTCAGAAACTACATGCCACACCAAATGGTCTTCAGCCAGATCATTGTTGTGTTTGCTGTTTTTCACCAAAATGGAATCTGCTTCCCTTTGCAATTCTTTCTAAACCCACCAGCACTTGAGAAACTCCCCAGCTTTGCACACTCCTTTGTGGATGCTTAGAGGTGAAACGCACCTGACTTGAAACAAAGGGGTTTTCATGTGTTTTTAGCTCAGCCAGAGCTACAAACTCCTGGCAGGAGACTTCCAAGAAATGAGGAATTGGGAAGGGAACTTTTATTACATGGACTGTCCACATTCACAGCTTATTCTCATAAACCCCAACTGTCCCCTTATTCTGTGGTCAGTTGACAGGAGTCGTGACGCCCACGTCAACCAAAGCATACGTCAGAAGAGCTGCTTACCTTTGTTTTGCACAGTGTGCATCTATGTAGCAACACACACATTACATAACAGTAAGTCATAAACTAAAAGGAGTCTGATTGCTAAATCCCTCCACTGTGGATGAGATTTTTACTTCCATCACCTGATAATTTAATTGCTCAATTAGCTCCACCTGAAAGTCTTGGCTGTGGTAGAAGAACGTTCCCTTGTAGGTCACAGTAAATCAGAAGACAGGAGGCAAGCAAGCAATGCAAAGGTAAATGATGCCACTATAGCAAATCAAATGCATCACACAATTGTATTTTTTTCTCCTGATCTGCTCCTTGCACTAGTCTTTTAGGGACAGAACAGGAATCAGACACATAAAAGACCATAAAATTCTGCTCAAAAGTCAGTATCATAGGATACAGGATCATAGGATCCACTACATGGTTTAGTCACAAAACTTTCTTAGCTGATTCAAACTCAGCTCAGGTATTTCATTTTGTAATTGTGAAATTCTACAATATGCCTAATTTAGCTAACAGGATAATCTCCTCATTGATAAGGAAACATCTGCTGCACCACTGAACATTATACTATTGCTTTCCTTTTGCCAAGAAGCAAGTGGAAAAGATGCCATTAAAGTGGCACTTGCTGATCATCCTGGGGCAGAGTGGGCCTGTGGATGTGACACTTCTGCATGAATAGACCACAGCACAGAGGGGTTCAGTCACAATGAACATGGCCTGTAGGTAGGTACAACTTGATGGACTTTACAACTAATTGTTTAGACTTAATGAGAAAGTAATTACTTCTGCTGCAGAAGCAACTTTTGAGTGTACTTCCGGCACCTAGATCACAAGAAACTAGTTGCATCATTGCATTCAAAGAAATCAAAGAACATCTGGCTACCAGAGAAATCCGTATTTGTAACATAACAGACTGCCTACTGTGTAGGAACGGCCTGGCCCTGAATAAATATGAGAGACACAGTTCAGTTCTAAATGGTTCTTGCCCTGCACTCTGCACCAGGGTGCCTGCCTCTGCCCACCCATAAATTCACCACTACTGATCCAATCCATGACCAGAAAACCTGACTCACTCATTCCATCCTCTGCACGGGTACTGGCACTTGCCTTCTTTCCCTCATAGCTTGAAAGTGACTTGAAGCTTTTTCTGGATAGCAGCTTTCCCAAACTCCTATATTTGGATCACAGTGATCCCAGGCTACACTGAAAGAAAAAGTATCAAATGGACAGATATCCAGAATGTGGACAAAATAACAGGCATTCACTGTTGAATTCCTGAATAAGATACACATCAAGGGCTTCCAACTCACACTGCTGCCTTGGGGGCTTAAACGACATTAGTAAATACACTTTTTGTGTCTTTTAAGGCACTATTCCTTCCAAGGCTCATCATTACTGTATGGCAACCCTGCTGTGAAATACGACCCTAATCTGCACACCACCTATCTGTGTGCTGTCTGGGTCTAATTTAGTTCCTTTCTTATCTTTCCCCCATCTGTATGTTTGTAACACCAGTTTTACCAACAATCCTCACTGGAGACAGGAAATACATTTCCATTCATTACGCCAACATGAGCAATGAGCAGAAAAACATGTCAGAATAAATGAGAAATCTTCAGGGTACAGAACCTTAAAGCAAAGCAAGAGGTCAAGAGGTGAGCAGTGGGGGCATTATTGCAGCAAACTACACATACCTTAATCGTGCCCTCTTTCATCTGGTGGGTCACACCAGAACTCAAAATGAAGCTGCAGTCAAGTTCACAGCACTCTCCCTCTGCTGCCCATGTCAAAGCCTGAGTGCCCCTGTACAATTAATTAAATTGTGTTTATTTATTTATTATTTATAAGTTAGACAGGGGGCAAAAAAAATCTATTAAAAAGAATTTTTAATTGCTTAGGGAGAGTGTATCACTGGAGGCTTTTAAGATCATCTGCTGAGATGCTTGAAAGCAAGCTAGGGTTATTAGATCCTGCCTTGGGCCAAGGAGATGAAGTAGAGGAAATCTGTGACCTTGCAAGGTCTTTCCTAGCTTTGCCTGGAACTATTCAATGCAAATGGCATGGAAAAGCAGCAAACTAAAAACTGGTAGAGGAGACACTTCTGATCTGTGTACAGCTGTGGAAGCAGAAAAAGACAAGGGAGGCTTGAAAAGTCTTGTACAACTAGCAAAGTGACAAAAAAAGAGTTTCCAACTGAAGTCAGTGAGTGCTAAAGGAAAAAACATCCTTTGCTACATGATCTCTATTTAAGGTCTTCTCATGAATGCCCTCTTTAAATCCTTACCTATATTAGAATTTTAAACAGTTCCTTCAAAACTCCATTTATGAACTTCTCCATGGTAGTGCTCCTTGTGATCATCACGAGCACTCACATTAAGTCATGCTCCTTTCCTAAACTCCTCTCTGAAGCCACCTATAAAATAGAGGTGAAACAGAATCTGGTAAATGGTTACTGACCCCCTTTTGCTTTTATTTAGGATACAGTGTCTCCTGAATTCTTGGTCATTAGAAATCATCAGCCTGTTGATTCTGCAAGTACTCACCATGCTAGAAAATCCTGTTTCTGCCTCATGCCATGCAAAGTCTGACTGGATGTTACTTTGACCTGAAAAACAAGAAACAAAGTAGGTTTGTAGCCAAACCTTGGGCTGCCAGCTCTACTTGTGGCAGGAAAAGGTGCATCTCTGGCAATCACAAATTCTATTTAAAATACAACTTTTCTTGGTTGAATCCTATAAATCAGGGCAGCTCAAAAGAGGGGAATTTCATTAGAAAACACTTGGCCCAAATGTGTTATTGACAATCTTGAAAATTCAAGATTAAGGGAAGCCAGAAAAAGCTAAAAATAGCAGCAACTATACATGATACATAACCAGCTTGGGAAACAGATAATGGAAGTAAGAGGCAGTGAGGAAGGGGAAAAAAAACCAAAACCAAAACCCACCTTCCAGCAAAGACAATCATAAGTGTTCAAGCACATTAGGATACAAGCAAATCTAAAACATCTGTAATAATCAGATTGTCTATTACTGCAGTCATAGGGTAACATCTGCCACCAGTAATACAGAGAAGGTAGATATTTCTCCTAGTTATATCTGCTCTGGACTGCAAGACAATCCATATCATATCATAGCTTAAACCCAACAACTCAGACTGATATTTAAATAGCACCCTAGGGCTCTACACGATGTCTTGAAGGTCTGATTGCTGACACCAAGTTTCTGCAAGTCATGGAAAAATAAGTAAGCTCCATAGGTCAGAGAGAAAGCTGATCTCTAGAAGGATAAATGGGATAATCCAGGACTAAGAGCTCATTACCAGTCCAACAGTGGGAGAAGGAACTCCCTTTTTGCGGAAGGAGGACATTCCAAAAGTGAGCAGCTGCCACGTAGGCACTACCTGGCAGACCACCCATCACACCCTCACCACACTGCTCAGCTGCTCAGGAAGCCTCAGGCACCAACGATTTCACTGAATACCTTAGTAAGAACTGCACAAGGTTTTGCACTGGGTCAAAGATGCTTCACAGAGCACCTATGTCAAAGGTGGCAGAGTTTTGTTCATGGATGAGCATGGAGCTGGGAGGATGCTGGGCTATAAAAAGGTTCAGTACTAGTGCAGTAGGGTACTGGGATAAAATAATCTTTCAAGTATTTGGAGAAAATAGCCAGGAAATTGCTAAAATATCTCTAAGTCTGCCCCATGAAAAACTGTTTACTAAAAACCAGAAGTATTCTTAAGAGTCATAAAGAACTTAGGGGATCCTGCAAGGACAGATGAAGAGACAAATGCCTGTAATGTATGTCCTTTGATTACAACTTCTCTGCTAGTAAACAAAAAGCTGTGACATCAACAGTGACAGAACCCCACGGAGAAGCAATTTTAATTTCAAAACTTTTAGATTAAGGAAACACAATCGTAGCTTAATGCATTTGGGACACAATCAGAAAACCGCATTTGAGATGGTGAATTTGCCTTATTACTCCACCTAACTTAGAGAAAAAATCTGCAGAATATTTCAGTATAAAGATAGAACCATCTGGAAGAACCTGATAATTGGTACTTTACATATGAAAAGTGTTTCTACTCCATTCTTTGAGATTTTATCATGCAAATCATGCAGAAGTGGGTGAACATTCCAAAAGGCTTAACATAACTTTTACCGTGTTTGCTTAGGCAAATACTCTGATACCCATCACCAGTTCAAATTTAATCTTGTCCCTGGGTTAGAAAACAGGTCACAGTACCACCTTGTTTGCCATTTTGTTGCGAAACTTCAGTGCCTTTTCATTCCAAGGACACATGAAACAGTTTCTAGGCCATCTGACTTCATTGGTACCACTCTTTCCTCTCAAGTGCTACAGGATTCCCACGGATTTGTCTTTTCTGAAGACCACAAGCAGTGAATAATGTGGTGCTTTAACTGTTTACAGTACCTAGGAATGATTTCTCCAACTGAGTGTGAAAGAAGTGCTGTTTTAATTTCACCATTACATGCAAACCTGAACTGGAGCTTGCTAGGAAGCCCGCCAGTTCTGGCGTTTGAGATCTAATTGCACTGCAGGTTTTCTTTTGTGTTGCCAGCTCATCAGATTTCAAGCACATTTCCATGTTTATAAAGCAGCTGAGCTGACCCAACACAAATGAATAGGTGAAAAGCCACAGGAAACCGAAGCACTACCAATTACCTGCAACTGAATGCCATTTCTGAGAGAGAAAATGCAAGATGCTGATGAAATGCAGATGTTCGCTTTGGAACGGGCTGGCGAGCAGCAGCGTTCCCGAGGCCGCAGCCGTGCGCCCGCTGCGGGGAGTGGCGCAGGCCAAGGGCGCTGCCGCCCCGGCCCGCCCGGTTCCGCGGGCTCTGACTCACGCTGCGCCCCCGGCTCCGGGCAGCGCCCCAGGGCCTCCCCTGGCAGCTCCGGTACGTGCAGCTCCACAGCACCTCCCTCTGAGCAGCCCCGTGCCCGGTGCCTCGGGAAACCTCAGGTCCAGCAACAACAAAGGAGAGTTTGTTAACAAAGAGCCAGGAAGAGGAAGCGTTAGCGAAAACAACTTCTGCTTTGGATCCGGAGGAGTGGAGTGTATCTGCTGACTAACAGCAGAACGGGACAGGAAGGGAAGACAGCTGGCATCTCTGTGAGGGAGGAGACATGTTCCTGAGTGATGCTGTGGGCAGTCCAGGAAAAGCTGTCATCTTCAACAGAAACGCGTTTCCTGCCGGGGAGGGACACCCACTGCTTCCATAGCACCAAACGCTCTGTTCCCTCCTGGCTAAAATGCATGTTAAATATGATGAACCTGCAACACTAAAGAGGATTTAAACTACAGCTAAAAGCGTTAAACACAAATGGCAAAACTGACGACATTTCTTAAGCCCTTAAAAGGGAAACCCAGAACATGTAAGTCCATTTGTAACAAAGGAACCTTCAGTAAATGCCTGATTCCAGGGATTCCCACACATTGGCCACAGAGCAGGAAGCAGTTTCTGTAAGACACCAGGATTCTCACATGTTCACGGGCACCTCAGCCCTCTGCTAACAGAGGAGGAGAGCAGTAGAGCCTCCTAGGAAAAGGGACACATATGGACAGGATGGGACACAGCAGTTCGAACACTTTTTGATTGGATTTCCTGAAGACGCTTTTGCATGGTGATGATTCACAGATCTCATCATGTCTTTTGGAGTCAAAGGCATGCAAATTCCCAGGAGCAGAGTCTCCCAATGCTATCAACAGCCACAAAAGGGTTCATTTTTCCCAGTTCTCTTCCATGCACAAGACCAACCAAAGCCACTTCATCTTATGACCAGTATTTCTTGTCAGCTGTGTCAAGCACTCTACACTAGTCTCCAAACACCATACACACTTCACCTCATGCCTCAGCTACATGCATCCTCGCCACAAAGCAGAGTGATTCATAGTTTGCCCATACAGATCATGGCCTAGACAGCTGCTGATCAGGATGTGGAGGTATCAGCCACATCCTGAAGATGGAAGGAGCCACAAGGTGGGACAGACAGAATGGCACTGACAGACCTGTGAGTCAGAGCACAGGGAGAAATGAAAGATGCTGTCGACAGCATGAGGAGCCTGGAGGGTAATAAGGGAGCCTAATTGCTAGACACGTACAGAATGGTGAATCAAGATAAAACCCCTCCACAGCAGATGCTGTAACATCCTCTCAGCACACATTCCCGAACACAGTCTCACTGTGGTGTATTTGTACCACTGTGAACAGCTTCAGGGAGTCTTTTGTGATTATTAGTTATGTTAGAAGAGACCGGACCTTTTGTCTGTTAACTTTTGGAGTCAACTCCCTGGGTCACCAGCCAGAAAACCCAACATGAAATGCAGTCTGATGTTTTGTTAATAATATACTCTGTGTCTGTTCATGCTCTTTAATCACATGGTTTTTTGCTCTGTGGAACATCCTGTCTCTCTGGCCTAAACCAGTTCGGAGGTAAAGATGCTTTGGACTGAATCCAGACTACACGTGGATTTTTCTCTCACTCTGAAACCCTACATCAACTTAAACCAAATCACTAGAGTTTGTATTACTGTAATTTCCTGAAGAAAAAAGGAAGTGTTCAGAGCCAGGTTGGACAGGGCTTGGAGCAACCTGGTCTAGTGGAAGGTGTTCCCACTAAGGAAGGGGGTTGGAACTAGGTGACCTTTAAGGTCCTTCCAACCCAAACCATTCTGTGATTCTATGAACCTGCTTGTAAAATATACAAACAGGCATACATGACCTCCCTTCCCACCCCTCCCAAAGGAAACACTGCCTCTCCAAAGACAGGAAAAAACTGAAGGGGAAGGGCTAGCAATTGATAAATTTAAGACTACCTGCTTGTAAGAAGCTCTTCATCAATTGCTACTGCCATGTTTCTTATGTATCAGCAAATGTGGCAACTATTTTGTTGTATTTTCATGCTAAATTCATAGCATTAATATTTCATTCAAAAGTGTTTTTTCCGGTTTTGTGCATAAGGTATTATGTTTTGGGGCATGTTACACTAATCTCAAACCCTCATATTGTGTTTCTATTTCCAAGTATCAGGAAACCATCAAATATGGCTTTGAATCACTGTTGTTATGAGCAGAATATATCATAAATAAACATACTGCTAAGACTACAAATTCATGGAAAACTCTCACAAGAATTCCAGGTTCTACCACTGCTGTCTCCTGAACTATACACAACCTGGAGAGAACTCATGACGCTCACTGGAGAAGAGAATATTCCAACAGCAACAAATCCTCTTTCAAGCCCCATGTAGCTAATACATGCTTTCACAAGTTGGATAACAGGTTTTTATTCAGTCACTTTGATTTCTAATACGTTGCTTAAAAGTTTATAGAGCACCTCAATGCTTCTCCCTCTGCCCCATTTGTGTAATACCTAATAGACAGATTACTGAAACCAGGTCAGCATACTTGGGGATGGGAGGTTGAGGGTGGAGATGGAGGACAACAACAACACACACAAACACCCAACATAGGAACAAAACCACCTTCAGATTTCCAGATCCCCAAAATAAGAATAAACTGTGTAATTCAAAAGCTATACTAACACAAAGTTGTATTTTATGCGAGCCAGTAAATAAATGTATTGGACAAACAGAGAAATGCTTTTCAAATGCACATCTTATTTGTAACAAACAAATACTGGAACATAAAGTAACCAAGACTGACTGTCAGGAATTGACAATAAAACATTTTACAGGGACATTTTAATTTGTCTGAAGAGATCTCTTTGGAAACTAAGCAGATAATAATTAGCAAAATTAGTGTAAAATAATTTATCCATTTCAAGACTTAAGTGCTGTCATTTGGAATGTTTAGACATGTTCCCCACATATAAGCAAGCATTTGATTCCTGTCTTACAGGCAAGACTCAAGTTAGTCTTTACTGTGGAACAGGTACAAAAGTGTCCTTACTACTAACTCTCATGTTGGACATTAGCTATAAAATGACATAGCTATTTATTGGTGGAGATCCACTATTAAACAGGATTTGTGGTTTTAATCTTTCATCATAAATTAAATCTGTACCTTTGTATAAGCATGAGCACATAATCCTAATAACAGAGTATTCATCCTCCACAAAAATAACTGAATATTTGATTACTGATTTTCTGAGCAACAAATTGTGTTTCTTCTCATCGGGGACACTATTTCTTGTACATATTTCAAAAGGCTAATGCTGATTAAGACACATAGTATGTCCAGTAAGAATGCTGATGCTGGAACGCTGGGGCAATAATGAGAAGGGTTCTGCTAACTGCAATGCAGCACTCCTAAGGACATTTGTGTCACTTAATATGGAAATAATGTGGGTATCTTCTATGTCCCAAAATTTCTCATTTAGGATGGATATGAAGTGGTATTATCTGGAGCCATTGAAATCACTTGAATGCCATTCCAACTGACATGATGGGAAGTGACTTCAAGACAAACTCTTGTTACCTCTGTGCATGCCTATATTTGCAAACTGAGCTCCTAAAGCACAGTAACTGCAAGGCATTTCTAACACACATAGTTTGCTGGAGAGAGGCATGTATTAGGAACTGGCTATTAGCACTGAGCATCTCTCCTGACCACCCAGTTTTGCTCTGCTGATGCCGCACTTGTGTCAGTTTGATTTTGCTAAGTGACTTTTACCTGGCTTGCCCTAGGACAGGCAAAGGATGCTTTTTTGACCAACGAGGAAATACTGAGTACACACTGCACAGCTTGTTACACTGCCATTTTAGTAGAGAACAGAGTTTACTGACCTACCAAGGCAAGCAGCTCTGTGAGCAGCAAAAGTAGCAGAACCCAGGTTTAAATGGACTTTGCAGCTCCTGCTTCATTTACAATTCTCTGCTGTCCTCAACTCAGACTGATAAAATTCTCTTCTTCCTGTCACAAGGCTCCTGTGAAATAACACACCGGCTGCTGCATTTGCACAGCGAAAGCAGCTGACAAGAAGTGTGGAAAGACAAACCTGACAATGTTTGAATCAGAGCACTTGCACAACAGCTCCCTGCTTTCCAAAATGTGTATGAACATAATTCTAAGATTACATTTCTTCTCAGTTTGCTAGAACAGTCACAGATAGATTGTACTCATCCTCACCTCCTCAAATACCTGTCTAAAAAGCATTAATTCTGCTTCCCAAGTAATGTTCAAAACACAGAAATGAAATACAATTAAAGCATATTTTAATTCAATTGAAGGCAAATATTAGGACATATAAAAATATCAAATAGGTGGTCTGAAAACTCAGGACTTTTTATTCAAAGGAATGCTATTTACTGAGGAAAAAAAGAAATTTACTTCACACAACCCCAGTTCTCATTTCTAGTAAAAATGTTCTCCCTGTCAGCAACAGAAAATGGAAACTAACGTGCTCTTCTTTAAGTCTTTTACAGCCTGTATGAGACACCATCCATCTTAAGCCTATATGCCTACAGCTGCTGTGAAAATTTCATGACAGTAAAGCCATCTTAAGAAATAACAGCACAATACCCTTGTCCATAAGGCATATTTTAGGGTTGCACAAAACCTTATGTGACTGCTATTCTTTTTCTAGAGCTGCGGGACACAGAAGCTCCACAAAAAGCAAAGTAGAGATCCTTGGGGTAGTACAGAGCAGCTGCTTCTGGAGAGAAGCAGGATATACATACAGACAACTGCACTGCTGAAGACTGGGGAAAAGGCAGGAGTAAAACTAAACGTTAAACTTCACAGGCAGAAGAACATACCTTCTCTACTCTCCAGGGGAGCTGCAGGAGAGGACAGTCCCTGTCTTTCACTGCCTCCCCTCCTCTCCACAGTCCTACCATCCAAACCTTCTTCCCCTGTCCCAATACCAGCCCTTTCTCTCCAGCAGCTCTGAACTCCTGTAAAGTTCTGGTGCAGTGCAAGACTTTTATCTGTCTCTTGACCTGCCTTAAATGTTTCTAGACTCCAAAAGGTTTCTGCAACTTCACTTTAAAAGCTACACATGTTCCAAACTTTGACAGAGCTGACTTTTGTGAGTAACAGAACTTGTCTGACAGGTGGATCTTGAAAAGGAAAATTCTTAGAATTTAAATCTAGAGAAGACCAATGGGATACTCAGCAGTGATCTCACACCACAGAGACCTAAAGCTTTACACAGTCAATTCTGAAGGCACAGAGTGAGTGTGAGATGGATGAAATCCTCAGGGAGAAGCCCAGACAGTGTTTAGACATGTCAAATGACAGAATAAGGAGCACTAGTGACAAATCCCCTTCACTTTTCAAACATCTTGCCTTTAATAATTTTTTAGAACTAGCAAATGAAATACTTTTCTTCAAGGAAAGGCTTATAAGGTTTTTTGGTTGGTTGATTTTTGTTTCCATGGTTGTGTGTATACATAGATATAAAATATATATGTATTTTCACCTTTGAGCCTGACAGCTGACATGTAGTTTTCCTGGAGAAGCTGAAGACAATGCAGAAGTTCAGCAGGAATGCTGTGGTGTACCCAAAAAAATACCTGAAGTCAGTCCGTTTAAATAAAAAAGCAGAAAATTACTTTTAGAATACCAGCTTTAACACTCTCCTCCTTGAGATAGCTCTAAACAAACCAGTGCTGGTGCTCTGTTTCAAGCCTGAAAACTTTGGGTTGGCTGAACTCCAGGAGAACCGAGGGAATTTAAACAGGCAGGAAGAATCATAAATTTTGCTTGTGGAAAAAAGAGCTGTGTTTTGCTTGCCAAGAGAACACCAATAAACCTTCCCAAGAGGAAAGGAGCTGAACAATAGGTTTTGAAGACATTCATCTTCACAGGCTTCCATGCATTCTGAGAAGCTAAATAAATTTTGGAGATGAAAGACTAAAGCATAGAGAGTGTGTCTCTGGAACAAACAGGAAAAGAACATGTGAGCAAACCCACTCAACCTGACTGCACGCATGCGGAAGGGTCACCACACACTGATGGACAATCCCACACAGCATACGGGTAACACTTAGCACGAGAAGCAAAGACCCTGTTTTCCCAGAGGCACAAAAGGGCACCACTTTTTTCACTATCTCCATGTGAGAGGACTCCTCTTACATTCTGGCCCCTGAAGTCAATTCACTCTTTATTTCACTTGTGGTAAAAACAAGAGGGCACAGCAGCTCATCTGCATAAAGCTGAAAAAGTTTTAAGTGACTATAATGGAAGCATCATCAATCAGGATGTGGCATTCTATTGGTACTACCAGCTCCCTCGGGAATCCTTCTTCCACACAAGCAAAGACAAGATAGGAATTCCATGACCAGCCTGAATTCTACTTCAGGAATTAATCAGCTTGCTACAGAGAAGAAAAACATGCAGGAATGGCTTTGTCCTGTCTGAGCTTCCAGCTAAGCCTTAGGCTGCAACATTCACTGCTTTGAGTTGGACAACTCAAGGAGTTCAGCTGTTTAAACTCCTTTCCTCTTTAGACAGCACAGTGAATCCATTTTAAGTCAAAGAGCAGAAGTAATAAGTATTATAATTGATATACATTACAGTAGTTTTGCACAATCCACTTGCAACATACCTATCAAAACCCCATTGAGTTACAATCCCATCTAAAAGATTCACTAGCAGGCAGCAATAAATTACCAGCAGTGCTCAGCACAGAGCTCAGTACACAGAGCTCAGTGCTCAGTACAGATCATGGTGGCAAGTGTGAGAAAGCAACGAACCTTGAAAATAATGAATTTCAATGAGAGCTTAGTAATTTCAGACTGTCTGAACTGCAGCTCTTGAAGTTCATCAAACAGAGCCTCACAAAACAGAAGACGTGAGAACTTTGGCAGGTCTAAGTCACAAGAATTTGAAGAGATGTGCATGATATCTCCTCGACAGCTTATAGGTGCCCATTTGACAAAGAACAAATACACAGTGATATTATGAACATGAAGGTACAAGCATTTAATGAAAACTGGACTGAGAATGCATCACTGCATGCTGGCTTACAAATAAATGCTTTTGTGACTAACGGGAACTCATTTACATTGGGTGGTGCTGGAAGGGTAAAGAGCGGAGCAAGTATGTTTGACAAGCTGATGAAGTATCAGTTGTAAAGCACTCTGGTTTTCAACCAGAGAAGTGGCAGGTTTGTCTGGGCGGGCTGAGGACCTGGCAGATCAAAGTTCATGACATTGAAAGGTTCCCCTAAAAAGCAGCTTGGGAAATACACGATTGTGAACACAGTCTCAGAGAAAAAGAAAGTAGACACAGGGAGTCCAAAACAACGAAAACTTTTCCATTCACAGTATGCCAGTCTGCATACATGACATTAGTCAGTTATGAAGGCATCAACATTATGACAGCTCATCACAAAGCACAGTTGAAAGCTGGCATGAACTGGTGAGACTGGTAGAAGGGAACAGGCTACTTACATCTGAGCTGAATGAACAATAAGTTCAGGTACGTTTATAGTGGTTTACAACTCACGGTTTTATTCACACTAAGAAGCCTACCTCCACTAGGAATGCAGAGTGATGGCAGTGCTATGAGATCAAGGCAACGTGCTTGAAGAATGACTCCTCTTTGTTCAAGGAACACATCTCAGCAATTCCATTCTGGAATGGTTCTATCAGTAACAAAAATTATGCCACATCTAACCACTCCCACCACCCTCCACGGCAGATGTTTGAAGACGTCAGTATCTCAAATCTATTTCCTATGCTACAAATAAAAATAACTTTAAAAGGGCTCTGCCTGTGGGCGACCCTCAGCAGCTCTGCTGCATCCAGGACACTTCAAGAACCAAACCACACACTGCTGCTTAAACTTGGGTCTTGCCCAAATGAAAGGCCTGGCTTTCCTCCACTGCAGCTCTATTTAGCATTGCCAGCAAAGAGAATTTATGCAGAGAGAGAAGGGACTTGTGTTCCTTCTACAATAGGGCCAATTGTCTCAGGCTGCCACATTCAGTTAAATATTTACTTTGTTGTTTCACAACTGAACAGGAAGCAAAAGGTCAGAGAGGCCCCACTGCAGAACAGAGATGTTGTCATTCATCTATTCACCTCAAGCCAAGATTCTAGTGCGAGACTACTGCTTTCCAGTTTTTTTCCTCTTCCTCCAGGAGACAGACACCAGGTAGTAAATTAACACTCCAGCAATTCTTCTGTCTAGTTCCCTAGAAGCAACATTAGAAGTCTGAGAGTATTTTATCAAGACCCTGAAAGAGAAACATTGCCAGGATTTATTCACCAAGACTGGTTAATGGAGAAAGATTCATCTCTTGAGACTACCCTTGAAAACCAGCCTTTTTGGCACACTTGAAAAATAAGAGCTACACCAAAGATAGAGCCCTAAGTGTGCAGAGCTTCCTGCGACACAAAACTTCTCTCCCCTTGCAATGTGAAGACCCTACTCAAATTCAGAGCCTTTCAGAAGTTACATTTGACAGCATGACAGTAAAATAAGAACAACCATTTAATAGGAATGAGACTGTTACTCTTGGCTTGTTGTGAATGAGTAACCTGCAGATTTGCTCTCAATCAGTGAATTCACTCATAGAGCCACTTACCCACCTACACCATTAAAAATAGCCAAAAACTTTCTTAACCTGTGTTTTCTTCCTCTGCCCAATTCACATGAGGGGAAAACCTCACTGAGTTTAACCAATGAAAAACTATCACAGTAGTAACCAAGCCATTATTTTCAAGAGGAATATACGTGGGTCAAATAAACATCATGTAATTTTCAGCTAATTGCTGACATGCTCTGAGCTTGTGAAGAAAACGTGAAATATTTAGTCCTGGCACGAATGAGTCCTGCTCTGATGAAACTCTGACCACACTGCTTCTGATGGTCTGAGTGGCCAGATAGTCCCTGGGACACAGCCCTGGATGGGGTGAGTCATACCCAGCAACACCTGCTTCTCTCCACTGCCTGCCGAGGAAGCCAGCTCCAAAGCAGGACTCTATATTTGGACAGGAAAATCCTTCCTGCTCTATCTCTTCCTGGAGGACAGCAAGCAGTTCATGGATTAACTATAGGACCTGAAAAGATCAATGTGTTTGCAGAGTCTGGGAAATTTCATCTTCCTCAAAGACCAAAACCACAGAGTCAAACCTTTTCCAAGGGGAATCCCAAATCTGGAGGGGAACGGGGAAGTAAAAATCCAAACCACCCTACTAAACAAGAAATCCCCACCACAACTGACTAAGCAGACATTTATTAACCTTCCCCCTTCTAAGCTGATTATACACGAAGTGTGTACTTGTTCTGCAGCTGGTTAAAAGCATGGGAGCCCCATTCTAACTGGAAAGCAATCTGTTCACTCTTCTGAAAGAGTGAGCATGTATCTAAGTCCCAGCCCTCACAAAAAAGGCTGAAAATTCTAGCACTGACTCAAGGCGGCGGCAGGATTTACACATCTGCCTGGAAAAGCATGGATTTCTTGAGGACTGTCCAGTCTATAAACAGTCAGCCACATCACCCAGTGACGCACAGAAAACCCCTGGACAAGACTCAAAACTCTTCCTCACAAAGCTGACAGGAACATTCCTGGGCCAACTATTCTGGCCACACATACTCTTCCCATCACTGGATATGAGCTTGGTCATTCACAGCAACCTAATGCCAGCAGACTCCTGACTCCCATAGATTAGGAGGCAAAGCTCAGCTTTTTACAGATCAGACCTGAGCAGCCAGACCAGGCTTTTCACTTCAAAATGGTCAGAAGTCTTCAAATAATCTTCAAGTTCCCATATGACCTTGGGGATATTCTGGTAAATCAGCAGGATTTTCATTCCCAAGTCAATACTATTACATGAGCAGAGAAAACATTTCCCTATACAATCATATCCCATACTATTCTATTCAAGCAGCATTTTAAGCTATGTTTGAAGACCGATACACCACTCACAAATGGGTAATATAATACAGTGCTTCAATAACATAACTGTATTCCATTCTACTTCTACCAAACCACTCCATTTTATAGCATAGGAAATTGAGATGCAAAACCACTGTCACTGCACTGCATTTGTAATTTCATAGTGCATAAAAATAGTACTGAGCTCCTGTCGTAGAAATAACGCAAGTGGATTTAAAATCTACTGTTTGCTCATGTCAGCTAAGCTCACGTACAACATGAAAGGTATTTTCTTTTTCTTCAAAATGACTCAGAAAAGATCATGACAGTAAAATATTCGTCAGCAAGATTTCTTGGAATACTGGACATCTGCCATGTTACTCAAGAATTACATTTATCTCGGGCTCTTGGCTAACACAGAATTTGAGCAGGAACATTCACAGTGGTTTATAGAACATACTACTGTATTTTATTCCGAGAATCAGGACAAGCCCTCTGCTTTACTTATGCGTACTTGTGTGCTTCATTTGGCTGACTGTAAATACAGCTTTTCCGAGCTGAATCATTTCAGTTTTATGACAACCAAGTGAACTGCAATGACTTGTGCTCTCATGCAAACAAGAGAGCAAAAGTCATTGAGAAGAGGCAGTGACAGAAATGAGCTGTGCTTTATCAGGACACTGCTCCTCATCTTTTGAACCTTCTCAGAAGGGAAATTCAAGAGCATGAGCAGCAGCAGAACAGAACAAATATCCAATATATTTTGTGAAGAGCCTGAAGAAACACCACCTCTGTAGAGCACAGAGATCTCGTGCTCATCTCATGATGCAGACCACATTAAAACCAAGAGCGTAGTGTGGAAACTTCCTTCTTGCCTTCTGTAACTCTCAGCACGGCATTTCAGGCTGTGATCCAAAGCCTAATTTAATACAGGACGCGTGTGTAACCTCATCTCTGTTGTGCTGAGAAGACTGCTGTTAAGATGTGTACAAGCTTAAAGCTATGAAAGGTAAGAAAAAGTAAAATCATGGACAGAATGTAATCATCATGACATAAATAACAGGCCAACGAGTCAAGGAAAGAAATACTGATGTGAAAAGGTAACACAAAGCTAGAAAGTTTTACAAAAAAGCAAAGAAATTTCACATTTTGCTCTGTGAGGTCCCATTTGTTCATGGAAGTGCTCTTCTCTCTTGACTACGATTCACTAATATCCTATGGCAGTCAGAGAAAAGTGCTGGCACGAAAATGAGTGCCACACATCTTTTACAGCCCTCCAGATGATTCATAAGCAGTTATTTAAAAGTCATAAAATTGTTCATCTGGGGGGTGAGTCACTAGGAAGTGACTCGTATTCCAGACCATCTCTGTGGCCCTTATAGACTTTCAGCAGGATTCCCACAAGACTGACTGCTTTGTGACACAAGCTCTGTGGTCAGCTGATTAAAGGGACACTGTAAGGAGAAGAGAGGTAAGGCTCAGGGTACTGAGGACAAACACACATGCTGTTTCACTGGCCATATTTCTTCTACACATACATTATGAATTCATTACCACACAACTGACTGCAAATATCAGCTTGCTGATGTTATGACAGTAAATAACCCCCCCTCAGTTATGTTTATAAGCATAAACACTAACAACTATTGATTACAAAGATGAACATTATCATTTGGTAACACCAAGGAATGAATATTGCAAAATATTTTTAAAACACTACTTATATCTGTAAAGGTTTTCCAGGTACCTTATGAGCTTGGGTTTTTCATTTGGATTCTTTCCCTCCCCTCAGGAACTTAGCTGAGTACTAATAAAGGCATACCAGTATTAAACTTCTTTCTGGAAGTACTGGAGTACTGCTACAGATCAAACATCATCCAAATGGTATATAATTCACAGACATATGCTACAGTCATTTTTTGCAAGCTAAAAGTAAACTTCATGCTTCCCAGAGCTTTATTCCTGTTCAGTCTTCAAATGCATGTTCTTTACAGTAAGTATTTTGTGATAGTATGTAGGTGGAATCTGGAAACGAAAGGCTGCTCCTCCGTTGTGGCTATGCTGTGTGCCGAGTTCATTGCATTATTCATGCATTCCCAGAGGAAGCCACATGGATATGGGCACAACTATAAAACAGACTCTCTAGTAGTTTTCATATGGGGCTAATTTCTTATTGTCAGGAAGGGGAAGCTTTATCCATCTGTCAGAAACCACAAACGGGCATTGTTTCCTGTTACAATGAAATCAGAGTAAAACTACTCACGAATTAATTTTTCAGATTGTAAAAAGATGGTTATGAATCACAGGGGAAGAATGCAGTGGTCCAAACTCTGATGTCTGTGGGATGTAGGTTCATGTGGCAACACTAATACACACATAGCACACTTTTACTCATCTTTAGAAACCACAGCATGATGACAGTAAACTGTCATGTTCTTGATAAAACTCTGGCATTTAACAGTATCAGCTAAGTCTGGTTTTGGCATGAACTGCCAGAGAAGGACTGTTTTGAAAAGTAGTTGCTACAATTACAGCTGTATACGAGAGATAAGCAATGCCTTTGAACTGTAACTTCATACCCTTGTAGGCATATTTGCAGCTGAAGGCAAACTGAACTGGAAACAAGCAATGGTGAGCTGGAGTACAAATTGTGAAAGAAAATACCAACCATCATGTCAATCAGCTCCTCAGACACAGAAGCTAGAAAAACTGTCTTAGCAGCTGTGGCTTACAGCAACCAACAGACAAAGCATCAGGCTCACAATGAATGAGCAGCAAAGATAGTGCTGAGCAAGTTCTGCACACCACTGTGCGGTGCTAGAGACCGAGACTGACTTGGCCTTCACTCCCAGATGACTGTGCAGCACTTGCAGTCAAGACTAGAACAGAGCCTATTCACCACCACTGCCTTCTCCTTTACTTGAGGAATACATACAATGCTTCACTCTGTGCTGCCCATCTTGCAAACTCTGCAGCTGTACGTAAGTGCAATAAACAGCCTCACACCATCTGCAGAAATCCAAAGAAAAGAACCACAAGGATGTGGTACATGATGACAAAAATTCTACCATATCATCACTGCTTTTCTCCCATGTATTCTCACAGCTCTCCAAGCCCCTAGCTCACAGCCATGTCACACTACCACCACATTAGCAGAAGGGGTGGGGGTACTGCCTGTTTCATCTAGTTTACAGAGTATAGCTCCTGCATAACTAACTACAGCCTTGAATCAAAGCTTTTAGGCTCTGTCCACTAACAGTGGTTATCACTTTGCTCTTTACAATGAAGTAGGAGTTTCACTGAGGCAGCAGTAACACAAATATTTAGAGGCTGAGTCTCAATTATCTATGTGAAGTTCAAAGTAATTTCTAGCTAACCCTGCCTCTTTATAAGCTTTCTAAACATCATTTAGCACTGTATTTTAAGTTGACCACAGGAAGCACAAACAGGAAAGTCCAGGAGAAGCCTTGTCTACCCCTCAGGCACTTCCTGTACTAGTGACAAAAGCCTAATGCAAAATTGGTAAGAAAATGCTTCATGCTTAGGTTACGCTTTTTTATTCTCATTACAAGTATTAGTTCATCAAACCTCGCAGCCTGGAAGCAGCAGTGCCCACCTCCACATCACTGTGTCTGGCCAGACGCAGAGCTGCCAGAGCACTGCTCCACAAAACAAGTTTGGGAGTAAACTCAGAGAATGAATAAAACAAGAACCAAGCTCTTAATTTTGCTTCCCACCCTTCAAGCAAAGTGGGTGCTTAACAGTCACTTGATCTACTAGGCCATCCTTTGCTGAAAGGAAATTATCTATACTCCTCTCCACTAGCCTTATAATCACTTAGCTGATGGAAGAAAAAGCTCAATGGACCCTTTAAGGAGAAAGCAGATGGTTCAAGCACTACCATGTTAAAAACAGACACTACAAACAACTGAAAAGGTCAAAAATCACAAATTGTTTCCTGATTGCCAGAGCTATCCTGATCATGATGACAGGTAACAGTGAATTTTTTCTTCCTGCACAGATTTTTAGGCAATACAAGCAAGTATAGATACAAAAACATTCACAGAGACCTTTTCAAGGTTGCATATTAGGAACAATTCCCTCCCCAAAGGGTGTTCAGGCATTGGAACAGGCTGCCTAGGGCAGTGCTGGAGTCACCATCCCTGAAGTGTTCACACAACATGCAGACAAGGCCCTCAGTGCCATGCATTAGTGGTGGCCTTGGCAGTGCTGGGGAACAGGTTGGACTGGATGAGCTTAAAGGGCTTTTCCAACCTGATTGATTCTGCGATTCTCAGTGCGTGCTTGCTCCAGCCACTATTTGACTCTACGCTAAAGTAACAGTTGGGCATGTGCTAGCAATTCATTTTCCATCCCTGCTTCATTTCCACAGGCAGTGGAATATATGCACTAGAAAGTAGACAGAGCACACTCTAGGTAGCTGACCTGAATGTCTGCAGAAGCAAGATCTTGAAGTGTCTGCTCTTCAATCTGAACACAGCATCTGATCTCTGCTGATCATCAAACAGGGATGCTTCTCTGCACCGTTCCCTTTATCAGCCAGATTTGTGCTGTTTCTACTAGCTTTCAAGTGTTCAATACTGTCTGCAGAGCCTTCAATATTCCTTCCTCAAAACAGGGTAGTCAATTTGCCCCAAGTCCTACTACTGGGAGGGCTCCCCCATAGGAAACACTGCCTATGTTCAAACCCTTCAGCATTAAGCTGTTGACTCCTCTATATCACTACAGAAATCAGAAGGCAAAGGCTACTTTTTTCGTTAAAAGGGGGTATTTTCTAGAAGGCCTCACTGGGGTGGGGCAGGCAGCTGCAGGAGAATCTTGCTTGTGCTGAGTGATTTCAGACTGCAAGAGACAGATAACGTACATGAATCAGCAGTGCCTTAGGCTCCAGTTGGAACAGTATTTCTCTCCACATCAGGAGAAAGATCCTGTGCCTGACAAGAGCTAAAATCAGGAAGGGAACTAGCTTTCTAAATCACTTTCTAAACTAAGGGACTGCAAATCAAGGAGTTCAGTGACTTAGCCTTCTTCACCTAATGCTCACGCAACAGAAGGCATGGTGGGTCCTGTGGCAGGAAGAAGAGATAAGCCCTCTAAAAGCCCATAACCTTTCAGCACCTTAATAGCATCTTGGTAGCATCAATTCCAACCAAATCAGTTCCTCTAGTCAATGCTAAAATAGTTCTAATGCCACATCCCTTCTGAAGGAAGCTTACCTTGTCTGATTTTTCACTGGTACAGGCAATCCATAGACATACCCCAGATTCTCTCTACCCTCTTTTCACAAAGGTGTAACTCCACCTGCATTATTCCTCCAGGCGATGGATCCATGGTTCTCTATTTGCAAATCCTTCCAGATTGCAACTTTCTGCTGCATGATGCTGAAAGCATCCATAACCTCATGACAAGACGACAACAAAAGTGACATGAGAACATGGAGTACTTTTACATGCTGAGATCAAACTCTGTATGTCCTGGTGAAACTAAAGTAAGATAACTTCTTTTTGCTTCAGAATAGCAGAATTCCTCACGCTTTAACACATTATGGCATATGGAAGACCTCTATCTGTCCTGAGTCTTGAACACATTGAGATCCGCCACACTGCATCAGCAAGCTCAAGCGTTGGTAGTATCATCATGGGCTTTTAAATACATCAATAAATATCCTTTTAACAAGGTTTTAACAGTGTCTAGAATCTGCTGTCACCTATATGGTGATGCAGGACAAACTCACACAACCTGAGGCCTACATTCTACATGAAGAGTTCTGTCCAAGATAAAAAAACCCACTCTGCATTGTATCATATTGCTTTCAAAGTCTTACTGAAAATCTGTAAGCATTAAGTTTCATCAGACTGAGAACTTGTATGGTGTCTAACTAGAATGTACAAGAAGTGAATAGTCTTTTAAATTAAAAGATTTGGAGGAATACAACTGGGAATCCTACTACTTTCTCAAGCATGCCTTCCCCTATGAGAATCTTATCTCTTAGCAGATGTATTTCCTGATGATTCAAGTGTTCGAACTACTACAGGCAATGTTCTGTTCCTGATGCTAGTGACTGACAGACTCACTAAAGACTTAAGTAGCTAGGGGAAAAGACACCAGAACTGCGTTAACTGTTTGTTGGGCAGTGCCTGCCTATTTTGCACTCAGAAAAAAAGTGAGATATTTAAAGATAAATGTGCCTCAGTGCGTGTGTGCTACACCTAAAGCCTCATTCTTTGAGATTAGCCTTTTTCCTTCCCATGCAACCTACAGCATGCTGCTTTACAGATACAGCTTTCTGTACACAAAGCCATGGAAAAAGAGATTTCAGGAAATAATGGAATTTATTTTTTTTAATCCACAAAATAAATCACCTCCCCCCCCGCCCCCCCAACTGGTTTTCTGTTTAAGACAGACTGCCTGCAGGGACTGCTGTGCTCTGCCTCCAGGGAAGGAGATAAACCCTATCAAGAGTTCATTAAAACAGGGATCAAACTGTACTGACAGCTAAGCCGATGTAGGCATATGCTGTTCCCTTACCACTGTTTACCTGCTAAATAAACTGACCCAACGTGTAAGTTATTGCAACTAAATGATGCAATGCATAAAAAATCTGAACTAGTAACCTCCAATATTCTTTGAACACTCGGGAATAACCCCTGCATTAGTCAGGGAGCAGCAAATACAAGCTGCCATTGCCTTTGTGAGTCATGAACAAAGGAGACTTGGCACCTCTTACAGCTTTGTGTAACCCTCCTCCTCATGTTCTTCTACTCCAAGCCAATGTTTCCCAAACTGGGCACATAATATGAGCCGTGGTGCTGGCTACATCCCCACTACATCCTGTCAGTGACTCATCCGAGTGTGCCCCATCAACTAGTACTCCTTGATCTCTGCTCCTCTGTTTACATACATATATCTAATAGAATAGATACATTTCTGCATTGGATCTTTATCGAGTTAATCTGAGTGTCTCAATTTGAGTGTCTAAGTTAAGCAGTTGAGTCTTATGCTTCCTGTAGGTGTTTTGCATCAATAGAATTAATTTCCAACCTCTCAACATATCTACGCAATTACAAGCAGCACTTTCCCAATGCAGTCTTCCCTGGCTTTTTCAGTCCTTTAGTTAAAAGCAAAATTCAAACCCTAGTGTCTTGGGAGATGTTGCTGAAAGCTTCTCCTTCCAGGAGCATGCACCATAGATGAACACCAGGCCTGCTCAAAGTGTCTGGATATTTGTCAAGGCCAAATATTCACCAGGTTGTTTCCTACAGCTCTCTCCCTACAGGAATTGCCAACTGAATCTTTTGAAAGTTTCTAATTCACTTTAAGCACTAAATACAGCTAGAGACAAGCGCCAGTGTCTAGGAAAGCAGGGCCTCTAAAAATGCAGGATGTATGCTGCAGTTACACAACGTTAATAGTTTTAAGAAACAAAGGCAGGATCACCCGTTGTATTTAACTGCAGACTCAGATTCAGTCAGTGTTCAGATGAATGTATCACTGGTAGTAAGGTCTGAAAACATGGCGTCAGTTTGCCTGGTGACTGCTTCAGGAGTTGAGCATGAGCAGCTCCAAACCAGACAAAGAATGCCAGCTAAAATAGATGTTTACTTCCTGCAAATGCAGCATTCTTCATGTTGGTTATTTGTCTTAATCATTACAGATAGCAGTTCTCAACAAACACGCAAAAGAATTCATAGCTTTTAAAATGACAATTAATTAAACTTCCTCTCTTTATACAAAACATAAAGGTAAAAGTTTACCATCCCTCCTGATTTTCTGATGCTGCATTACTCTGCATGCAGCACCACACCAACAAGAAGAGTGAGACTGCAGTGATCCCCACAACACCCTCAGCAGGCAAGTTTATGCAAGCTAACTCTGTGCAAAAAGCTTTCGTGAAAAAAGCAGAATAGAGAAGAACACAAGGTGTATCATCAAGGCAAGCAGAAGCCTTGGCTATGTGATCTGCAATCCAAACTGCTGGTTCTTTGCAGAACAAGCTCCCCTGTTTACTCCCAAATCTATGGTAGCTGTTGGCATTCTGAAAGAATTTCCCATTCCACTTTGTGCTACTGCAATTGTACCTGGATGCACTGCAGAGGAAACGTCCAACTCTGTGTCTAGAAACCACAGCTGCTCTTTTGCAACCTGCACCAACAATACTAATGGTACTTTACTTACAGTAACTGGATTCATACATTGCTTTGTAATCATTCATGGAAGAGGCAAAGGACAGTGAAAGCAGAAATAGGCAACACGTTCTTCCATGAAGGAATCTAGTGAAAAACTGAAATGTCATTTCCTAAAGGATTTTTAGAGAACTCTTACTGTGAAAGCAGAAGCTGAAGCTGCTTCTACCACTACTTCAGAAACACACAAGTTATAAAAGAACGGTTAATTCTGTCCCTGTCTTCTTTCTTTCCAACTATTCTTCCCACCCAGGCCAGTGCTAAACTGAATGTAGAAATTCAAAGGATGTTGCTGAGGGCCAGTGACTTCCCCTTGCACTTGGAAATTGAGAATCATCCTTTTGCTGCTCCAAGTCATGGTTAGTCTGACAAAACCAGAAAAGCCTTCTCTGGTCCCAGAAGTTCTCCACTTTTCTTCTCCACACAAAACATCAAGAGCTTTTAACTTCTAATTATTACAACTGACAGTGTTTCAGCTTCATAAAAATCTGATCAAGACCTTTGCACTGTGGGCATGAGAGCATTTTAGAAATGGTTGGAGGAGACAAATATTAAAAACTTACCTTGCCAACTTCCAACAAACAACAGATGACATTAACCTCACACTATTCCTCCATTCCTTTAATCTCTTTGGTCAGGAGGAAGTAGAAATGGTTTGTCCTCAGAACCACTGGCGGCTCAAGAAACACTCCAGCTTTACCTCTCAGCAGTCCAAGCAGAGGAATCAACACAAAGGGTTTTTTCATTTTCCTCTGATTAACACACACATACATAAGTTTACATATGGCAAGTGCTGCACATTTGGTATTGCTTAAGAAACATCTAGGTTAGGTGAGCAGAGGCTGGAGCAGTGGAAATAGCCTTCCTGGTCCTGTGAAAGACTTAACTACAGCAGAGACCATGAGGCGAGGACATTTCTGAAGTGAAGGCATTTGTCACAGCAAGGGGAAGCTGCAAAGCAACTTGAGCTGCCTGCTCTGACAACTCCAGAGGTTGTGTGTGGAGCCCAACGCAAATAACTGCTCTAACTTCCTAAGAACACCACGATGAGTAATTGCATTAATTGCATAAGCATAGAATGAGGTTCTCTCTCCATTGCTAGTAGCAATGAAGGAGGAGATATTCTGGCCAACAAAAAAAAAGAAGGATCCATCTAATTCTGTGTTTTGCCCAAGGGAGTTGCCAATACCAATTTCCTTAAAACAGGATGTAAAAAAAGCCCTACAGGTAAGTGCCTTCCTCACAGAGAAAGAGCTAACCTGGTTATCAAGTTTTCTTTGTGCCATGCCCCACCACTTTGAGCCAAAAAGGCCTACAACACCCACTGCACTCTAAGTGATCCTCCTGGCTCCAATGCCTCTCTCTGATGTGGAAAAGCACCACTAACAGGCTTATGCCAGCTCCCACTGCACTACCCTGGCTGATGTCTGAGCTGGTAGTTTTACAACTGAGGAAAATTAATCCTTCAGCAAGGACAATCAGCAGGTGACCAGAAGAGGGGAACAGTAGTGAGACAGGACTGACCATAGGTGGAAAAAACAGTACTTTAGAAATTCTCTAACATGGGTTTTAGATAACAGCCTCTCAAACATAGGTAAGATACAGTGGGACTGAATATGGCTCAGCAAGCTGCTCTCCTGTCCACAAGGGAATATCTCTAGGAACTCTACTACTTATAATGGTGCTTTAAATATACAGCACTGCAAGAGCCTAGCGAGAAGGACTCTGGGCAGACTGCTCAGCACTGCTGGCAGCACAGAGCCCTCATGGACTGTCCTTCTGACACAACTGGTGGCTGCCAGGAGCCAGCAAGGGTGGCAGTGCCCTGGAATCCACTTAAGCCAAGCCTGCACAGCCCCAAAGAATGTGTGTAGTGTTATCTTTGTCCCTCGGTTATACACAGGTGAAGAACAATTGCATTTTCCCTGTTTCCACAGAAAAACAGCACTGAAGGTGACACTTAGGCTCAGCTTTTCTCTCCCTTCTGTTTTCCAGTCTTGTTTCTTCAGAGACAGCAGTCACATCTAACATACTTAAGAGGAGGGCTAGCCTCTTCCAAATCCTATCCAACCTGAAAAACTGGCTTTCTTGGCCAGAGGCCCAGGTGAGGCTGCAACTGTGACACTACATGCAGTACCTTTGCTTAACCTTTTCCCTCCCACATTGCCAAAATGCATTTCAGATATATTAGCATCTTAGCAACAAAGGTGATTTCAAATACAGCTTTTTATTTCTCTTTCCAATTGAGCTCTGAGGCACTGCAATCTGCACAGACCCTTACACACTCAGGTGCTAGGCTGCACCTTGAAAGCATTTGGTCCCCCCAGTGTACCCAGGGCCAGAGGCTGCTGCATCAAGTGCCTCCAACCAGTGTCTGGTGGGGGCTCAGGAGCACCCCCACTTTGGCCAACTCTGTTCCACCCCTCCTGCCTCAATCTCAAGGAATAGCCAAGGGGGTAACGTCCTTTTCCATTTATTTGGTCCAAGTAAAAGTCTGCAGACGCACACACACAGACTCCAGGCTCTTTGCACAGACTTACTTTTAGACACTTCAGTTCTAAAGTGAACTTCATGGGAGCTGTTTATAAACATTTCTTTAGCCATGCCACAGCTAGCTGACAAAAAAAAAAAGAAGAGTTAAATTAAGTGTTCAAGTAAATTCCTGGGACATATCATCATCAGCTGCATCTGGCCGTTGTGAAACTCATTGTCTTTATACACAGAAGCTGTTCAGGAGTTTCTGACCTTAGCTCCTCATTGGGAAAGATGATTTCTTATGAAATTTTAAGAGGGCTTTACTCACCATAGAAAAAACCCTTACATTAATACATTTAATTCCTTACTCTAGCTTCTGCAAAGAAAAAACCCCATGACATGTCTTCTGCTTCAGTTTCTCAGTGCAAGATGAAGGATGCCCAGGACTTTTCCATCCTGCAGGTAACTGCACTCCAAGCAGCACTGGAGGCTCTCCTTCCTTTCCTCTACAGCATTCCTCAGTGTGCGACACAAGCAGACACTGTGAACAGCAACTACCTTGTTTTCAGCTCCTCCCCTGCAGATTACCAGACAGGGCAGTGCAGATGAAGCCACAACTTCTACAATGGGCCAATGCTATCATGACTCCAAAGGCATGTGCTAACTTCTACAGAACTTGAGGCAGATGAGAGAGGTAGCCCATCTGTACAAGCCATTCCTGAAGGAATTCCAGGTGAATTCACAGTAACAGATGGAAAATGCTGACAAAATGCTTCCCCACCCCCACCCAAGGGAAAAGAGATTTCAACTTTACAACAACAACAAAACCATTACAGACTGGGATATCCCAACTACCTTAAATGTGACTTCAGCAGGCAAGCCTTACTTGAGGTGAGTCAGGGTTACTCAGCTATCAAGACAAATTATCAAGCCAACCCTTTCACTTTGACACCAAGAAATAATGACTCTCGTGACATTTCTTCCTGTTCACTTGCTTGCCAAAGAACATTGTTGATAACTTCTTTACAAAATAAACATCAGCTACTAGAACCTGATGTACAAGCAACTGCTCCAGCTTCTACCAGGTACAGATAGCTAGCAATGGTACACTGAAGTAATTTCCTAGAAACTGTAAATCCAAGTGACTTTTTTGGCATAGAATATTCTATTTCTATTTCATAGAATATTCTTAGGCATCTCCATTTTAAAATAAGCAAAGTGGCCTCTGAAAATGCCATGTCGCAAAAGTATCCTGGAGAATTACAGGAATCCTGGAGCTTTGAGGTGAGATACAAGGCCTTGCCACCTAGTCTTGCCCAGCCATCTGGTGCTGAAGTGAATTACAGACCAGTCAGTCTTACAGATACTGATGGAGACTTTGGCAATTCATGCTACCTCAAAGACAAAAGAGAAAGCTTAAAATAATCTCTCTTATCTAAGATGAGCCTAATCTATCCTACAATCAGTGGCAACTTCAAAGCATGAAGGGCACTAGGCAGTGTCAGGTATCACACAGCAATTTCTCCGCAAGAAGAAAGGTAGGGATCTCTTTCTCTGGGATATTTGCTAATATCCTCCTCCTCAAGCGCCCTATGGTGGAGTTGCCTACTGAAGAACCATTTTATCACAAATTTGCAGTGTGTTTTAATGCTCTACTGTAAATTTGCTTTACATGATGCACACCACCTCACTCAATGTGGCACCTTTGCTGGTGACTGTACTGGAACACAGCACACAGGCTGCTTAAAGCCACCCATTCTTTACACAGTGTGTTTGTTTTAAAATAACCTATAACCAACTCATGCTATAGACTGATTTAAACACCTTCAAGCCTTAAAATGTAATGCATATCCTCCAACAATCCTGAACAAACACCCTGGAAATAAACTAAAAAGCCTGAAAGCAGCTGCCATGCCAACTGATGGAATCTGCCAGCCGTGTTCCTGCTTAGCACTCAAATAACGGTGGTACTGTAACAATGTGCTGACCCACTTAGTCCAAACTAACTACCTGGCTGCTCCCACTACACTTTGATCCCTCAGCTATCTCTTTTCAAACTGAAAATGTTTGAATGAGCTGAATAAAAAAGTAACTAATCTTCCCTCCCCCCAAACCATCACACGATAATCACAAACAAGCAATGGCTGGTGCCATTTCTTAGAGGAATTACTGTGGAGGTACTCACACTCAGCAGGTTCAAAATGAGACCAGGTAAAACACATGGAAAAACTGATCTGCAACCAGAAAATACAGGAGCAGGCAGCTACAACAGCTGTGGCTTCTGAGGGAGCGCAGGATGACTGGACCACAAGTGTCTAGGATTGCAAGCTTCCCCCAAAGTACACTTTCCTATTGATCTCACAGGAGTCTGAACACCTAAACAGACTTTTGGTCTGACCCATTAGGTAAATTCAAATGTTATTCCCACACACAAATCTGTCAGCTTTAGGTGGATCCACAGCCCAAACAGAAGCTTCAAATAAAGAACTTCCGTTTGTGCACTGTCTCAATATTCACACACACAAGATCCCAAATGGATGTTACTTTCATTACACATACTTCTCAATTATCTTTTTCTATTCAAATATGGGCTGTCTTTTGAGAGCCAGCCAGCTGACTTCAGGAGACAATGCTGCTGAACTGCTGCTGTCAGCTGCTGGCCCTGGAAGACAGACAAGGAAAACAGTTCTTAAGGTGTTTACCACCAATGTGCCAGAGGTTATCACCAGTGTTTGCTGTGTGTGGAAGACAAGCAAGTAAGCAAATGCATTCATATACAGTGAGCAGCTTGGGAAAGGGCAAAATACCATTATTTGCAGAGTGCTGTGCAGCCAACTCCTCTGCACGTGTGCATTTCTGTATGGAAAGCTTATTTTTAAAGTTATAAAAAGAGAAATCATTAACCCATCACCAGAAAACCTGTCCTCTGTGTAAGCCCAAAGCTTCCCATCAATATACAGACAGCATCTTCCCCTGCAAGCGTGAGGAGATACTAAGGTAAATTGGACGTAAGGCCTGTATTACTAGAAAACATTTCTCCGCAGAAGCTTCATGAAATCTTTACTTTGAAACTACCGCTTCCAGTGAGACTCATGAGATCACACCAGAATCAGAAAGCATCTTTGTGCCAAGTCTGAGATGGAACCACGTACCTTTCCTTCCTCAAAAGACTATTTTGATAGCAGACTTGGTTCAACTTATTTACAGGTTTGCAGGCAATTTTTTAACTTGTCAAAACATATGCCAGGCATGTGTGCAGCAGGCAGATAACTTATAATTTAAGTAATTTCTAAAAACAATATGCAGAAACAAACATTTAATACAGATGATTATCACTTATACTTTGATTTTGGCTTCATACTACTATCTTTGCATCACTGTATTTAATTACATTGCACATTTCCTTCATGATTCATCATTGCATAACAAACTAGATAGCCACTTTATGGGTGTGTTGCAGGTTTACACAATTAACAGAGTCTATTGGACTGGAAATGACGATTTGTATTAACTGAAAAGATCATGTGGCTGCATAGTTTGTGGGTGTTGGTTTATTAGAATGGAAAGTGCCAATTAGAGAAGGAGAAAACAAAGACAAACTCATTATGTTTTAAAGAGAAGTGCCTATGACTTCCTGGAAATGTTAAAGTTTATCTGGGATAGGATTCCCAGCTGGTAAATTACAAAGAAAATTATTCTTCCTGTGTTCATCAGAACATAGGAACAGGAAAGGAGGAACCCCAGGCACCACAGCGAGAACAAAACAGGGTGAGAGAGGAGTTGCCATACCAAGGCCACCTCCACCTCCCAGCCCCTTCCCATCAAAGTCTGGTCTCAAGATGACAGTGACTTCTGGACTTGTTGGTTTTGCCCATGCCACAGGCCATGCAGGTGCAGCCTCAACACCCAGCCCTAGCCCCACTGCTCTTCCTGCAAAGCCACTTCAAGCCATGCAATGAGAATACTTATTTCCTCCTCATATTTTAAGCTCAACAGCAAATTCAGATTGATCATACTTTATTCTTCACTTTCACTTTCAACAGCTCCACCTCACTACCACAAGTCTACACTAAAAATGTAAAACTCAAATGCCTCCAAACTGACTAAAGGTTAAATATTTGATGGTGGTTTTGATTAACAGTTAGGCGATGCTTATGACAGGACAAACCATATAACTTAAGTAGTTCAAATCAAAGATGTGCTAAAATCAAGCTACTTAGCTGCTCCAAAAAACCTCCACCATAATTTATATTCATCTCTCAAATGAAGTGTGTAATACTTCACATGAATTTTCTGCACTGTAAATCCAAGAAATTGATTAAATTCATTTCCCCTCATGAATTTGTTAAGCTTGACTACAGAAGGGAATTCAGTTGAGCATTTGAAACAGTGCTCAATATATTTCAGTGTAGCTTATTAAAGGAGGACAATATATTCTTCTAGGGGGTTGGGTTTTTTTTCAGGGTGGAAACACAGAATCACATTATTCTCTGAATTTGTATTTTTGTAAATCTATCCAAGTTTATGTGATGTGTGAAGATGGTGAACAGCAGAGCAAGACCCTCAAAAGCTCCTGTTTCTCACTGCTAAAAGGAGATATAACCTTAAGTAGAGACAGGGCATGAGAGACACCAAAATTTAAAAGTACTTCCAAATAAATACTTTAAATATCAGCTGTTTAATTCCATGTGTAGACACAAGGAAGAGCTGAAACACAGAGATGTTGACTAATCTTTTTTTCCAGCAAAATCATTAGGTCCTATAGTGCTCGGAAAATCAGTGTTTCATTAGTAGGCACAAAGGTGTACTCAAGTAAGTGAGCATTAGGTCTGGATTAAAGATGTTTTTTAATGTCTTTTTATGAATGACATGCCAGATTTGGACATGACAAAAAAACCCAGAAGCAAGTTCAGCAGCACAGCCTCACTTTGTTGGGGATGTCTGTAGCGAGGCATTAGTAGTGCAAATACAAGTACACATCTCAAAATATAGATGCTCAGCAGACTGTTGTGTCCCCTTCCACATGCCCTATACAGGCAGAATCTCAAATATGAATAAAATTAATTTTACACTGTTTGGGAATCAAGTTACCAAACTATTAATTTCTACAATGACACACAACTGTTTCCAAATACCATTTCTATATATAAAACCTTTCAACTGAAATTACTGGTTCAGAATGAGAACCCACTGAGCTTTACCCTCACTGTCCTTCCTGCTCAATCTGCTCTTAGCCCCCCAGCTCACTGAAGCCACACACTATTCCACTTGCCAATCTTGTGAAGTGTGTGAAATCTCCTTCCCCTGCTTTCAGAGGTCTCCCAAATACCCAACCGATACATAACGCATCCCAAACTTCCCTGGGTTATGTTTTAAGTGGCACGCCATATTTCTAGGCTGTCAGTTTTGCTCACAATTTATTTTGTAGAGATCATAAGCTGCACCTATTGATGATACTCTATAAAAAACCCAATTTTATCAAAAGAACTATGGCATTACCTTTAATAAGCAACAAGGATGGAACAAGCCACAGAAAAAGGAACAAAGAAAGCAAAAAGCTGACTGCTATAGTTCTTTCTAAATTCAGTGAATTTAGTTATTTTTCAAGAGTTCCTATTTGGTCCTGACAAACAAAGGGTCTGGCCACAGCAATTGATGAGTCTCACACTAAGCAATGCAACATGGCTGAGATCAGCTCAATGACTGCAGTGCCCCACATCACCCAGGGCTGGCTCCTTCCACAAACTGCCTGACCTCATTCATGTCTCTTACCTTGGTGTCTTTGATAGAGTAATATATAACCTTTGCCTCCTGCAAGGACCAGTTCAGAGGCCCGTGCATCAGATAAGCTCCTTGCAGTGAGCAAACACTTTGAGATTTCAAGAAGCAAAGAGACATAGATCCTTCCCTGGCAGGGAAAAGAAACACTACATACACAGAAGGTGTTTTGCAGCTTTCAGATTCAAGTACACTTTGACTGTTTATCAAAGCCAGCATACAAGGTCAGGTATAACAACTCAAGCTGAGCACTGTGCCACTACTTGCATAGCTTCTAGTTGTTTTGAAGAACAGCTACCACAGATACCTGCAAAATACTGTGTGAATAGATCCTATAATTCTCTGGCCATTTAGCTTTGCCACAGAAACAATGTCTGTGCAGTGAGATGACCATGGCAGAAAAAGGCACACTGAGAAAGAAAGCATAAAAGACGAAGGTAAAAGAACATATGCTCTGGGGAAGGGTCAGAAGGAACTGAAGCAGCACGGCAGACCCTACCCCTGCATGTTGGGAGATTCCAGGAGCTTCCCCCAAACTGTCATTATGTGTAACACTGCACTTGTTTGAAACACTGTGCCTAAAGGGCATAAAAACAAGGGAGCCAGTCAGCTGACAGCAAGCCCTCTGGCTCTGTAAGGAAGGAGATGGGATGCAATAGGGCAGTTAGACTGGGCTTTGAGTCAGCTCCTCTGTTTCTACTGATGAGCCCAGCATCCTGCAGTGGAACATCTCTCAACACAGCTCTAAAAGCATCCAATGTAACGGATTAAGTGAACTCTGGGTATTTCACCAGACCAGAGCTCAGCTTCCTGATGACCAGGTTACATGCCTGAGAGCAAGAATGAACTCAGCCTGGGAGGACTATATAACAGTGTCCCTACAGCAGCAGAATGGATGCAATACTTCTGCAAGGCATTCAACTATTACAGAACGGATGGCAGAAACAGATGCGGCTGTGGCCATTTCTGGAAAACACAAGTGTGAACAACCAGCTATTTTTAATTTATCAAGTTCCATTCCAGTCTAAGCTCCTACAGAATCTGTGTCAATCTTTGTGTCCTTTTTTGATCTCTTCCCTCACTCAACTTATGCTTATGTACTGAAAAAGTCTGAGCACATGATTACCCCATCCAGGCAACATGCCTTTGAAATGGCTTTTTAATCTAGACTCTCCACTCCCTGACAGACTGACTTTTGCAGTATGTCTGTATTTGCTGTCTAGACACTTGAATATGCTAACCTCTAATTTAGCCCTCCTTTACTGACCCATGAGTTTCCTCCCTGTTGTGGGTCTTCTGGCTAAACTGGAAATGCAACACACTCATTCTGCCCTATACCTGCCTGGTGTAACTGCATTCATACAGATCTGACCAGTGAATCAAGCACATGTTCCTCATTCACAGCAATGATGAATCCTTACACTCAAAAAGTTTTGTAGCATTCTCCTAATCCTGTTCCTTTCTTTGCTGTCTCTAAATTCAAAGAACAGTGGAGTCCTTTCCTGGAAGGATTCAGGACACAAGACCAGAGCTGAATCTTGTAAGTAGAATAAATTGCGCACCAAATTACCAGAGAATAAAGAAGAGTCCAACTGAAATATGGAAGGAAAAGCAAAATATATGTGTATCCTAACAGCGGTTTTACTGCCTCAAATACCAAGGTCCAATTAAATCCAGTACTGCTCTAGCATGTGGGAAAAAGGAAATCAGATGTTTAGGGCAGTGGACAATGTCCTCCCAATTCCCAGCAGTCTGATACAAGGCACTTTCTCTACAGCCTGAATGGATTTTTCTTTCACCAGGTTCTCTGCACGGGGTTTTTGAAGCCATGTAGAAGTTCTGGGCATTTGCAGCATTCAGACAGGCATGTAATCAAGGCACACAGATGAGAGTTCCCAAAAGCCATGCTGTACTTCCGTTTAGATGGTATGTTTGCATCACAAACCACTTCCATATGCCTGAAGCATAAAAGATTTGCTATCTGTGTCAGTTTCTACGATGACCTAAGAGGCAATTTAGTGTTATCCAATTGCTTTAAAGCCTTGTATAGGGTGAATTTGCACAAAGCCTGAGTAATGGCCCTTGTACAAGGTTGAATTTCAGTATCCGATCTGCACAGTAGTATACTGTTATCCTTGCAATAAGAGTCTGCACTGCTAACCTATGGATACGCCTTAAACTCACTGTCTCTGCCCCTTCCTTGCACACCTACACATCCTTTTCTGTTTCACAGTAAGTACCACAGTACACTGTACAACATCCCTCGTATGGCAAAAATAGAAGGCAAAATTACTGCTTGTAATTCGGGCAATATGATTTCTCTATGTATGAACACGAGTTTGACACCACTGCACCAGAGTCTGTGATTTGCTATCAGTTCAGTGAGACTACAGCAGTTCCTTTGTGTCCTGTATGTACTGTTTTCCCCCTTGAATTAAGTTCCTTTCCCCCACTTGAGGGCAATGGATGTTCAAAACTCAGGCAACTAAGAATGTTATTACCTGCGTACTTTGTGCACATTGCCATAAAGCATGCAGTACCACAGCAGGAGTGCCATGAAAACTTCTTAACCTCAACATGCAGACGTAGAGCTGTTCTGTCAGACTACCACAAAACCTATGAAATGCAACAACTTCAACTATCACACACTGTTTAACTTGAGTGCATCTTGAATCTGCTTGGGATAAAGGCTGTGATTTTTAAGAAAGAGGGAATTTGGACATATCAACTATTTCATTTTGGAAGTCAGTATCCAAGCCAAGGCCAATGTGTGGAATTTTAAGTTATCAAACAATTACAGAATTCATGAATTCTCATGATGGAAATACTTATTCATAGACCATTCTTTGTATTGCTTGTTGCTAGGTTTGCTTTTCCCAAGCAATCCCTTACTAAAGGCTCCATTAAGGCTCCATCTGAACTAACTAATGTGACAGATGGTCTCTGCTCTGCAGAAGCACCTCTGGAGGTGCTGTAGAAGCGTTATCTACACCACCCCCATTCATATAACTAGTCATGCAAAAACTATCACCACAGCATCCAAGTTACACTTTTACCTCTCTTCAGAAAAGCTTTTCCTCTCTGATGACTTACCACAATTACCTTTTCTAGCCATTAACAACACAGAAGAATATCTAAGCTACTCACTCCTTCTCTTTCAGGTAACCAGACTAGAGGCACGCTTGCCAGAAAACATGGAAAACCCCTAAGCTTCCTGCTCAAGAGCAGCTGCTGTGAATAAACAGGATTAAGAAATAATATAGCAGCTACTGTAAAACAAAGTTAATAGCTACAGAAGCTGGCTCACCAAAACAATCATGACACTCTAAAGAAGGACCGTACAAGAACAATATCTGGTATTCTGTATTAAAAATATGTATCTGCTCATGTTAGTCTTTCAGTGTGAAATTATTAAATTTGTAGCTTTTTGAAGAGATTTTGCCTTTCACTTCTGCAGCTACTGCTGACATTTATGCCTTGGCTCTCTCAAGACACACAGAAATAGCAACTGAAAACTTTAAGTGTTGAAAATGGGAAGTATCAAGGGAACTGAGATCATTGAGAGGCATACACTGCAAAACAAGCTAGTAATAGGACAGCTCTGATCAAAGGACATCCATTATCACAAGGATTTCCTCTGCAAACGAATATCACGAATGAAAGTCCATAATAGTATTTTCTCAAGAAATTCAGATGTTTCACTTACTAAATACAGACAAAACAGGGTACAAAAGAGGTTTTTATCATCTTGTAATACCACTTGAGCTGGTGCGCTTTTTATTCCAGCAGACTTGTTATTAACCAACCTGGATGTCCAAGATTATTTAGGAGTTAGTTTCTAGGGCAATTAGCAAATTGCAAAGAGTGGTTTACACATGCCTACAGAACTGTGAAATGGTTTAAGAGTCCTGAAATAACTTCATATTGCAAAGAAGGGAGAGAAATGAGAATATAACTGTTGGTTCAGAATTCAGCTGCCTCTGTGCACAAATCAAACAGAAATATTACAAGTGACACAATTACTAAACATTTTTATTCAGTAGAACAATCAGAAATTTAAGTCAGTGGGGTTTTAGTGACCAAAAGCCATAGGGAAAGTCACTTAACAGTAAGAGACAAAAATTCCATGCACATTAACCAACTCCTAAATTCTCTAATTGAGTAAAACCAGGCTTCCTCATGGAAGCACAGAGGCCATGGGGTAACATCTGCAGGGAAAAACAGAATGGCCTTTTCCTGGACCAAAGATTCTCAGACACAAACAAGTCAAACCCAAACGTCTATTATTCTTCATGTTCCACCAGGGAGGCACAGCAGGAGTCTGTCTACTGAAGTCATGTCAACACTCTGGAGAAGTTTGTCCTTTGTATCCATCTATAACATTCAGTGTATTTGCACCATCGCTGAGCACATCAACACACCAGAATTTAAACCAGGCAGAAGACCCCCAAAAACCAAACCACCACCAAAAACCCCAACACCCTACTTTAACACATATGTTCAAACCTGAAATAACTCATGCTGCGTGTGCGGTTCATTGACAGAAACAACACAGCAGCTCTTAGGAGACAAATACGCAGTAGGAGAGCTTACAGGCCCTAAGAACCAGGGCAGAGGGGAACTTTCACCACAAGCCAACAGAAACCCCAAAAGAGAAAGCAGAAGTCACCTGCAAACATACACGACATCATGCAGTGAAAGCAAGCATTCTTCCTTGTTAGCAGTATTAACAACTATTGCAGCTCAAACTGCACACAGCAGACGCATTTTGTTAATCCTATTGTTAGCAACTCTGAGTGCTGGGGGGTTTTAGAGCCCCAACTGACATTCCTCTGTCCAACAAAGAAACGATTGTATTGCACAGCAAAACTGAGCAGACCCCAGACCGACGTTGTTTTACGCTGTAAATAAACAATATCCTCTGCAAAGGCTCACAATCCTTTACACAGTAGCTTCTACTGAGAACCTGCTGCTGTACCACTGTGTTGTACCATCACAAATGTCAAGCCCAGACACAAGATTCACTGTCAGATCTATGATAACCCACATATGATTAGAAACGGATTTATTTCAATGTGAAGCTCAGGAAAAAGAACACTCACAGCAGCCAACAGTGAAAAGCGTTGGTGGTGGTTTCCTTCTGGAGACACCGAAGGACACAACGCTATTGGTGAATATCTGTGCCTGTGAAACACCCCGACACCGACCGTGAGGGGCAAGGCGCGGGCCCGCCGCGTTGCCCGGCCGAGGCCGCTCTCACCACAAGAGCCCCCGCCGCCATTTCCCCACCCCCTCAAGGCCCGTGGGGCGGGAGAGCGAGCGCCCCCTGGCGGGCGGTGTGGAGCGGCTCCCGAGCCAAGGGGAGGGAGGGCCGCGGACCGAGAACCGCCACCGTGCCCCGAACAGCGGGCCGGGGCAGGAAAGAACGCCGAAGAGCTGGGGAACCAGGCTTTTCCCGAGCGGGGAAAGCTCGGCGCCGGCAGGCCTCCACCACCGCTGCCCCACAGGCTCTGCCGGGCGGGGTGTGCTCCCCACTCCGCTGTAAGGGAATCGAGAGCAATCTCCCACGGTGCCGCGCAGCCTCTGCGCTGCCCGCGGTCCCCGGCGGCTCTTCATTCGCGCCATCAGGCCAAGCCATGGGCGATAGCTCCCAGGCCTGCTCCGCGCCCCGGTCACCCCCACCCCGAGCCCGCTCGGCGACCGCGCAGCCCGGAGGCGTCCGGCCCCGCAGGCCCGGGCGGAGGGCGCCGAGGCGGGGGCGGTACCGCGCCGGCAGCGCTGCCCGGAAGGCGCCCCGGCGGCCGTTCCCACAGCCGGGCCCGGAGAAGTGGACAGCGCCACCAGAGCCCGGAGCAGCCCCC
>JBCJKH010046561.1:2548-20032 GCA_039877255.1 Loriculus beryllinus | reverse complement strand
CACCTCACACTAAACCATGTCACCCAAGGCTCTGTCCAACCTGGCCTTGAACACAGCCAGGGATGGAGCATTTACCACTTTTTTGGGCACACTGTCCCAGTGCCTCACCACCCTCACAGTAAAGAACTTCTTCCTTATATCTGACCTGAACTTCCCTTGTTTCATTTTAAACCCATCACTCCTTGTCCTATCACTCCAGTCCCTAATGAGGAGTCCTTCTCCAGCATCCTTGTAAGCCCCCTTCAGATACTGGAAGGCTGCTCCCAGTCTGCCTGTTCTCCATGTAGCAGCTAAAACTGTAGCCACTAGCTTGTATTTGTAGTACAAACTAACTGAGTGTTCCTGCTTCTTGTCAGATATTCAGGTTTTGATGGGCAGCCTGGTGTACCTACGGCAAGGAATAGAGAACTCTCCGTACGTTCATCTATTAGATGCCAACCAGTGGGCGGACATCTGTGACATCTTTACAAGAGATGCCTGTGCTCTTCTGGGTCTCTCAGTTGAATCACCTCTCAGTGTTAGGTATGCTGCTTTTCACTCGCTTTTCACATCAGGTACAGAGTGTTCCCGGGTTTATTTCTTGTTCAGGACAAAAGAAATGGCTTCTGAGGAGTAGTCTCATGTTAAATTAAGTGTATAGTTACATTTAGCTCTAGCAAGATCTGCAAAGATTAGAAATCAGAGGTTCCCATGTGCTAGGCTTTATCCTGCACTGTCACAGCTCAAGAGGAAGCATTCGTGGATGGAACTTGGCTTCTGTAGCTCAGACATCAGTGTGAAAGATGAGGGTGGCAATCAGCCAGTTATTCCCACGGCAAGGGTGTGAAAACTGTCCCTGCTGTTTAACTGCAAAAACCCCTTAACACTGTGTCTGTGATTCTGTCAGCATTTGTTCATCATGGTTTTAAATCCCTACGTTACTTTACCTGTTTTTCTCTTCAGAAGAGTGCTTAAGAGTGATGTTGTGATTTAAGCTGCTCAAAGTCCCATATTGTTTGCTAGACCCATTTGCAAAGAAGAAAGAGGCACTTCCAAGCTCGGAAGCTAATCTGACAAAATGCAGATCTGTAGGAGGCAGTTGGAAATGTGGAGTAGACCCCCTAACCTAATCTCCTTCTCGCTTCTCTGAAGAGATTAGCTGCTGTTTAGCCTTTGGATGTCAGTTCCTCCAATACGCCAGCCAGATATTAAATAGTAAATAAATTACATGTATGTTTCTGGCTAGATTTGGTATTAGCAGAAGCTTCGCTGCTTCTTTATGGGTTTTTTAGGGGGAGTTTGTTTTGGCTTTTTATGATCTTATAGTAACTGTTTGCATGCTACTCTTACTACTTATGTGCTTAGTTTAAAGCACTTCAATTGCCTAGCCTTCTGCTTCTCCTTTGAGCACCTCTGTCACGCAACGGAAGCAGCAAAGGGAGCACTATCACATTGTCTTTCCACAATAAACATTACAGGTTTCAATTTGAGGGTTTTATAGATACATAGGACTTCTGCCTCTGGCTTCTGGCTTTCATCTTTTCCCTGTTGCAGCCAAACAAACAGCAGTGCTTTACATGTGAATTGCTTCTGCACTGATGCTGTAATGCAGTTTTCAGTGCAGATGGCCAGGAGAGTTTTGGTGAAGTGGAAAATCCCTGTTATTGATGTTGGGGTTGGTTGGACATTTGCTCTGTGTGTGAAATTGATTGCACTGAAATGTAGTTACGGCATAGGTGGTATCAATACTCTTGTCATAAGCAAGACTGCTTTCAGCCGGTGTGACTTTTGAGTGCTGCAAATCCTTTAGAAATAAAACCAGCTTGAAGTGAAATCCTTCCTATAAAACATAAGAACATGAGCAGTGGTCGCTTCTTCCAGGCTGATTGGTTTCTCCAGTGTTTATCTAATCCTGCACAGGCCTCATGGGCTGATTTACTGCATGGACTCAGTGGGAACACTCTTGTTATACTAAGGAGGTTGTGGTTCAGGGTCTTGACAGACTACAGGACGCCATTTGAATTTACTATTCACTTGAGTTGTTACACTCTTCAGGGGCTCTTCCAGAGCCATTACTCTGGAACCAGTGTTTTCTGTCTGAAACCCATGTTTCACACAGAACCATTAAAGCAGTGATGCTTCTATTTCTACAAATACCATTTGTCTAAGCTTTCCACAGACTTAACACAGGTTACACTCAGAGCTGAAATCACCAAGTAAAGTGTAATGGCCAGTTGAAGGTGAGGGATGTGATCTCTATTAATATCAGGTGAGAGATCCATAGGTTTCAGGCACATCCCTCCCAAGTAAACTAGCTAGAATGACGCTGCAGAAACATAAAGCCAAGTGTCTGGAGGGGCAGAGTGGAGAGGAAGGTCATGACTTGTGGAGACAATAAAACCAGGCCTATAGTACTGTTGTTAGACTTAAATCCATCAAAATGTGTTAATTTGTGGAAACTCGGTGTCGGTTTCTTTTGCAACACAGTGAAGTATTTCAAATTCATGTGGTGAGTGCTGGTAATGAGTGAATCCCAGAGCAGCTCAACTGTTGGGACACATGACTTTGGACACTTGTGTAGTGCCATTCCTGTCACAGGCTGTGGTTTCCTTCCTTCACTTGCCTTCCCCTGTTTTTATTACATGTGCTTTCTTGCTTTAAGGGGAAGGTGGAAAGACACGTTTCTTTACATGGTAATTACATGTAATTAAAGGATTATGGGTTGTGTGTATGTGTGGGTTACATGGAAACTCCTAGGCTGCATGTGCTCTTCCGTGGTGGGGAGCAAGTATCTGCATAAACCAACATGATGTCTTCCTTTACAGCTCAAAATCAAAGCAGATGTTGCAGACAATCGTAGAATCCATGGAGCTAGAAAAGACCTTTAAGGTCATTGAGTCCAATCTTTATCTCAGGACTGCCAAATTCACCACTAAAATCAGTTCATTATAAGACTCAAAGCTAGGATTAACTCTTTGTTTTCAGTTCAGAATGTGGACCCTAGTCTAAGATAACTGATAACCCGCCCTGAAAATCTCACTTGTTATACTTGAAGGGAGCTTAGAAGTACAGACAAGAACTGAATGTAGTAGTACAACAACACTCTTGTGTCCCATTTAGCCTTTAAAGTAGAAATACAAAAGTACTGGTTTCCTGACAGGTACCTTATGTTAACATCTCCTTTCTCTGCAGTTTTTCAGCAGGTTGTGTAGCATTACCAGCTCTAATTAATATCAAGGCAGTTATTGAGCAAAGGCAGTGCACTGGTGTTTGGAACCAGAAGGACGAACTACCGGTGAGTTGATGCTGAGCTGTCCCAGGACAGGTTTCTAATGGTGAATGCTGTTCTCAGAGGGTTTCTGTGCTGTATGTTAAGGGATGTTACACGTGGCCACCACCTCCAGCAGCTCTGCATCTTGGGGCTTCCTGCTGTACAGAGACCAGAGATCTCCATCCCAGGCTGATGGATACAACTGCTGCTTTCCCCTTCGTAGCTGGATCCAGTAGCTAAGCTGAGCCTGAATGGCAGACACTCACCCACACACACACGCACAAAGGACACTGATACAACCAGCTGCACAGGCTGCCACAGACAAGGCACTGCCTTCAGCAGCACCCACGTACAGGACTTGCATAAAACATAAGTAGAGACAGCCAAGATCCCTTCCTCCTCTTTGGCTGGTAAAGATTGAAATTCACTGGTGAAAGCACACGTGCACTGCTCCGCATTCACAAACAAATGCATATTCATGAGCCCTCAAATACTGGCATGGCCTTTTCAGCCCCTTTTATACTCCTTTCTGGCCATTCTTCCCCAGTATCTTTTCCTTGCACTTTCCTCCTGCAATGTAGTTCTACTGACCCACTCTCCTCCAAGACCCTTGATTTGTGTTCTTGCCTGTTGCAGAGTCTGGGTTTGGTTGCAGTTTCTTGATGTCCAGCAAGGTTGCTTCTTGTTACTGTCTTTATTATGTTGATCTGTCAGGTTTGTGTCTCTGGGTTTTGTTTTTTGCTCCCCCCTTCACTTGTTATCCCCTTGCACATTGGGAAGGTCTTTGATCAAGTTACCTTTGATCAACACCTTCCACTTAGCCTTACACTGGATGTATGAGATGTTTCTGTATAACTGAAAATGAAATACGTCCCACTGAGAAACATTAACTTCTTTAGCTACCTTGAGCTCTGTCCACGGGTTGCTTTACACTGACTCTTTATCAGAGGAGATGAGATGAGAGAATTAGTGCTATGTCTGGGGACACAGGAACTGAAGTGGGATCCAGTGCGCTATGCTTCCAGCACAACTCATTTATATCAGTTGAAATGAAGTTCAGTTGTTACAAACCCCCAGTTTCCCTTTATAGCTCTTACCAGGTGTGTGCAGCTCTCCAGTGGCCTGCTCCTGATTTGCAGAGAAAACCTATTTTGTGCAAATGGGCATGAACTGAGTTAGCCTCTTTGATTGTTGCTGGAAGAGATTCATTTATAGTGTAAGTGCATGTGTGGAATTACTCCCAGTGATGTTTTCTGTAGTGCTTGAGAGCATAACCTCCAGTTGTGACAGATTCATGTCCTGCTCTCCAGACAGGAATGATCAGCTAGGGAGCATTTGGGAGAAGATTGCTGTCAGATGCAGATCACTTAATAATACATACATATCTCCTTGCATTTTCTAAGCGTAAGGGTCTCTATCCTGTACTGCTGAGGCAGAATGGGGACAGGAAGCCTTATTTTCATTGTGCAAAGACATAGATTAAATAGCATGAAAAGGTTATGTTATATTTTGTTGAAGTTTAAAGCTGTCAGAACTGAGCACTGGTCAGAGCCAGGAGCCTCAGGTACAGAAGCTGTGATTTTTGCAGCTCTCAATGCCTGAAGTCACAGACCCATTATTTGCTGTGAGATGTCCCTTTCTGAACTCATTTTGTCTTTGTTCTCTTGTTATTATGGCAAGAGTTAGGCTGTACCAATGATAGCAGTGCAAATAAGGGGTTTGGATACATTGTTGGTACAACATGTATGTGTTGGGAGAGTCTTTCAAGAAGCTGTGCAGCATTAACATGATCAATCCATGGATTTTTCTCTTTTATTTCCCCCACCTTAAATGAAATCTGTCATCTAAACCACTGTGGAGATCACTGGCTGGAAAACACACAACGTCTTGCTCTGGGTCATCACTTTGGTTTTCCTGCCAGGGCATAGATCTGCACTAAAATACACACGTGTCTCTTGGCAGAATCCTCTGCTTTGTTGGGAATGGGGAGAAGCAACAGAAATCACCATTTTAAGATCACAGTGAAGTGTAGTTTTGGCTGGGAAAATGTCAGGCATCTCCACAATGGATTGTGCTGCCTTCACAGCTGAGTTGTGAAATCCGTTAAGTAAGGGCCATGTCCTAAAGGGATAATTGTCTGGAAATGTGATTTTGCCCAAGATAAATTGTTCTGTTAATTTCTTTCACAGATTGAAGTGGACCTTGGGAAGAAGTGCTGGTATCATTCAATATTTGCCTGTCCCATTCTTCGTCAGCAAACGACAGATAATAACCCACCTATGAAATTAGTCTGTGGTCATATTATATCAAGAGATGCTTTGAATAAAATGTTTAATGGCAGCAAGTAAGTACAATTCTTTTATTTCAAGCAACATATACAGACAAGGACACATCTTAAGACTGGAATACTCTGTTTTGGGAAAACTGAGTCCATCCATTGGTGGAATTGTTAATCTTGGAGGATAACTTAAAAGCTAGATGAGCCAGATTGATGCACTGGAAAAAGGCATAATAAACCCTCTGATGTTGTAGCAGTTGAGGTTCTGTGAAGGAATGCAATGAGCACAGTCATTTTCCAAGTTGTAAGTACCATTGTGTTGTCTTAAACTCAAAATGGAGGCTTTTACACACACAGGTTTTCCTTGGGAGCAAGGTTAGTAACATGTGAAATAGCCCTTAAAAGATAAAATTAAACCTCTGGGAAATAAGGCTTTGTAATTGAACAGGTAGTTGAGTTATCACTGTGGAAATAATCCTTCTTAGATACCAGTGAGGTGCCTACAGGCCTTTGGGAAGCAGGAAATGGGTGGGAGAGATCTATACAGATTTCCTTGAGGAAGAAGCAGTGGTCATTTGGATTCAAAACATGCAGCCTCCGTGGAGGTTGCCAGCTTCATTTAGAGCCAGAAGTTGTGAATTCCAGTGTGCAAATAGGTGATGCTCTAAATGAAAATGTTGAGTGGTGTTTGCATTCTTTGCCCTGTCACAAAAGCCTTTGTGGATGACTTTAGCCATTTGAAGCCACTAAACTTGCTGCTGCATTATTCCTGTCTCCAATCACTCATCCCTGGTGCTTTCATTGATCAGCATGAGTGACAGCAAGGTTCTGACAGTATTAACTCAGGCAGGCGGGGTGAAAGGCCCAAACTTAGAGATGGGGAATAATGGATCAATGCTAGAAGAAATCTTGTAAGCAGATGGAATTGTATCAGTGGAGAACTCAGCAGGGGGAGGCCAGGCTGACCTCTTCAGCTGTAGCCTGCAGGAGCTGGTCTGAGTGAGTTGTAAAATCACACAGCATTTTGGGAGCCAGACAAACACTACTCTGGATGCTGAGCAAGTCAAAGTGAAAGCTGGCAGCCTATTAAAAATGCCTAAAATGCAACAGCTGCATCCAGAAGTAGAAATAATGGATGAAGACTCATTGCTTGGTATTCAATAATTCAGGAGTGCGTGGGTGAAAGGTGAGAAAGTGCAATTAGAAGGAAAAGCATGCTAAGGGCTCTCTGAGCTAAAGGTGACTTTTAATGGAGCCAGGTAAAGCTTTATAGCTTCAGAGTACATTTGTTTCATGCTACAGGGGAAAAAGAGGAAGGACTATTGCTGCAAACTCAATACCTTTAATGCTAAGTTATCACACACTGCCACAATTCTAACACGTTGTCTTTGTCCCCAGATTAAAATGCCCCTATTGTCCTATGGAACAGAGCCCTGGAGATGCCAAACAGATATTTTTCTGAGGAGAAGCTTCGTTATGCAGTTTGTAAGTGACACTCTGGATTTCAGGTGCATTTCAGGAGAGTTCAAACACACTCGTTCCCTTTTATGCAGCAGACTGAGGACTCCTGTGTTTGTATAAGCTAATGCTACAGAAACTTTGCCAACATTTAGTATGTACATACCAAGTGGAAATGCTACAGAAATATTATTACCATAGGGCTTTACTATACTCTTGGTCTCCATACCTGATCAAGTTACTACACCAGCAGTTGTCATTCAATGCAGGTTTTTGTACTTAATGATATGGTGACTTTTTACTTTTTAAAAGCAGAAATTGATCCACCCCCATGTGTTGGCTATTCCTCCTGCTTTTATTCTGTCATTCTATTGGTAACCGTCACCTTAGGGAATGTTTGTGGACAAAGTTTTCTTTCCTGTAACGTGTATATAATGAAAGGTAAATACTGCAGCAGAAAAACCCAACCAAGTTTGATAAATTGAATAGTGGTTCTAAAAGCAATTTGTATTTTTTTGGCTGACAAAGCTGTGATATATTCTGAGCTTTTTCCTTTCAAACATTTTTTCAACTTTTACATAGAATGCAAAGTAAATGTGCATATATATAAAGTATATAAAATCTATAGCCCCCAGGGGCTACATGGTAAAATCCATCACTAATTTATAAGGGTGATGCGTGGTTAAGTTTCTACTGGAGCAGAGAGGGAACAGGAAAGCCTGTTCCTTTTGGTTTCATGGTGGAGAAGTGTTTGTGTAAGAGAACATTCAATAAACCCTGAAGTGGAAATGCTTTTAGTCGATGCCATTTGCTCTCTGGCCTTTGTAGTCATGTTCTTTGAACTTTGTATTCAGGATTAGGCTATAAATGTCATGTTGCTGTATAGTTTACTAGTCATTAGAGTGTACTATTTATAAACAGTTATCAAAACCAAATAAATTGTACAAGTATTCATTGTTAACTGGGGGAGAAGCATGTTCTGATGCAATGTACTGATCACGACTGCACTTGGCAGAACTGGGCTCTACTTCATATCTTAGGAAGTAGCAAGTTTTCTGTAGCTTGAGAACACTTTGCTTCTAGCCTTGTTTTTGTAGTAGAATATTACAGCCATTGCCACTTTTTCCGCTGAATTTGTCATCTTGTTGACTAGCTAAATTTGTACTCATAGCCCAGACGTAGATCATGGCAGTTCAATCTTTTCTAGTGTGCATATCTTTGTATTTATTGCACTGTCCTATAGTAGGGCGAGCAGCCTTGTGGCATGCAAAGCTACATGTGAAATTCTCTTTCTGTATTGTGTAGTTGAAAAAGGCAACCCGAGCTTTTATGGTTGAGTCCTGACACACTGGTTGAATGCACTTAGCACAATGCACTACAGAGAAGACCGTCTTTGATGAGAAAACCTACACCTTTTGAATTTGGTTGTCACCTGACGTGAGAGACTGAGTCGGACTCTATTGGATCAGTGACAATGGACAACCCTAAAGAGACATTAAAAGGAGCAAGTCGAGGCACACAGATTTGAAACTTGAAATGTGTTTGATACATATGGGGGGGTGGGGTGGGGGAAGACCAATGCAGGTGTGTGATTTTTCTGCAGAACTGCAATTGTATTCACACGAGGTTCCAAACAACCGCGTTACCAAGTGGTAAAAGCAACAATAAACGGGTGAGGAGATTATTTTCCATGTAGGTTTCCTAGTTGTGCTGAAATAACTGTTAATCTTTTGAGTCAGAGTGCTTAATGCTTTGGAGTTTATGAAATGCCATATGAAGTATCTAAAAAAACCCTGTAATACACTCTCCCCCTTGTCCCAAATCGCCCTTAAGAGTAAGTGCTGCATCTCTTCCTCCATTATGCTGCTGGTATTCTGGCATTGGTGCAAACACTGCTTAGTGATGATAGTGTCATTACTTAAAGTGCAAGAATGGCACAGTTATTAAATGCCAGTAGGGTGCAAATTCAATCTACATATTAGAATGTTTTCAGTGTAGATTGGTGCTGTTTTCATTTTTAAACAGTGCATGTTACAGAGCTGTATCTAACTCAAACCCTCAGCTGTTTTCACACGGTTGCAACTCTTTTTTCCTAACTCTTGCTTAAATAATTGCTTGCAGTTTCGAAGCTCCACCGACAGATGATGCTAGCAGTTTGATGTAAAGCACTTAAGTGCTTACAGCAGTGGAATATGAGGCTGGGTGTTCATGAAACACATCTGAGTTTTCGTTGTTACAGCTATGCAGTTTGCCCTCTGAGGTGATGCAGATTGTCTCCTACCACTGCCTGATACGGTTTTGGTAACTAGAGAAAGTTTGCAGGGAGAAAAGTGAATAGTACTCTGAGGTTCCCATACTCAAACTACAGTTAGCACCTGATACACATACATTTTCTCTAACAGGGTTTGGGAATATCCATAGTGAAAAATAATTTGCTTTTAAAACTACAGTGGTATCTGAGGACTGCCTCTATTACACTTTTTGGACCAGATTGTGAAGCCTTTAAGTAGTCCCTTAGTGCCTTTTCAAGAGGCTGGTGCATAATAAGAGGCTGTGGACATTTATATCTGTATCCAGATCACTGTGTCACTTCTGCATACTGCATTAGACGTGCAGCTGCAAAACATATCAGAACAGCAGCTCTGCAGCAACAAGTGCACCAGTTGGTAATGTAGGTGGGCCTTAAGGCAGGAATCTTTTCACCACGCTTATATAAAAGGTTCAGTTTAACTTATGGGTACTCCAGAAGTAATGGATGTTTATAAGAAGAGTTCCTGTAGCTGCACAGCACCTCAGTAGTGTTAGTTCTGTGTCTGTTAATACACTGAGTTTTAATTTTGTTAAATCTCTTGGGAAGGAAATCTGTTTGTTGTATGTTCTTGTGGGGTTTCAAGTTATCAAACAGAATCAAACACTACAACCAGATAGTAGGAAATGAAAGGAGTACCTAACCTTTTTGATCTCAAAAGATATTGCTGACTTCTATGGTACTATGCCTGTCATCTACCACAGAGCTCATACCCTCACCTCCCATTAGCCTTCTCTGTGATCGGCTGCTCTGTGAAGTACTTTTTAATCAGGTGAAGCCTTTTCCTGCAGTGATTTCAGCACTACATGGCTCAGGTAGACATGGCTGAACAGCCAATCTTCTCTCCTGGAAAGCAGCATTTCACTACTGAAACACTATTGATTTTTGCCTCTCTGTGGAAGTCAATTAATGTGTGCAGAGGCTGCAGTGTAAGCTCTGTGTTGCGAGTAAAGAGTTAGAGCTTCTCATCCCCGTCAGCTCACACCTGTCTCCATCCTCTTGCTTTTCTTAACACTGTACAGGATGGCTGCTGCTCGATCAGGCTGAAGTTGTTTATGGCTACTCGGAGCCATCTCGCCTGGTTTCACACAGTAAGTTTGGGTTAGGTTGTCCTTGCAAGGTTTGTTTGCCTGCTGCAGGATAATGTGTTCCTTTCGGTGCTTATCACTGCAGAGGTTGGTTTGTCTCTCGAAGGAGAAAAAAAATCACTCTCCTTCATCTGTCCAAATTCTTGTACTTTTCCTTTTGTGAAATGGAGACTGCAGCATAGGGAAGGGGAAGAATGAAAAATGAGAGAGAGGCAGCAATGATCTGTAGTGGGTAAAGCTGTAGTGTTACTGTTCTGAATTTAATTCAATCCCTAACATATATAAAGGAGGAGTGGTTTACAAAATGCATATGTATGAGAGAAGAGTGACTTAATATTCCTTATGACTTCATGTTTGCATTGAATTCACGATCCTATAGGAAAATGTGGAAACTGGAGTTGTTTGCAGCCTCCTATAAGCTTTTACTGAATCCTGCTGGGCCTGTTTGCAGCAACTGGTGTTTTCAGATCATACTGGCTCCTAGCAGTTGTTACAAGACAGCTCTCTCTGTGTATTCACATGCAAAAGCCCTGGTAGTGTTGTCCAGTTCCTGTTCCTATTGTTCCTATTCCACTTTAGAACAAAGAGTTTGTCACATTCTAGAGGCTTAATTTGAATGTAACCAAACAGCACAAGTTCCAGCACAGACTGGATCAGAGGCTCAGCGCTGAAGCTGGTGTGTGATGTGACCTGGACTGGAGTGAGCTGTTTACCTGAACTCAGCCTTTGAAATGGATATTCCTTTTTCTCCAGCATCATTCATCTGCCTCAGGCTTATTTTCAGACTTAGTGACACTGCTTTTGGTTACCTCCTTATTGCTGTGGGGTTTCCTTTACTTTGGCTAAAGAAACAGAAGGGATGGGGAAGATGCGAAGAGTATCTCAGTTCAAGTCTTAAGCATCATCCATGAGACGTTTTCGTGTTGGAGGAGGGACTAAATATGCAAACACAGCTACTTTTGTCTCACATTTTTCCCCCCACTTCAGAACAGAAAGTAAATTCCAGTATTTTCCAAGGTTTCTAAATTACTCATGAGGTTTTCAATAACGTGGAGCACAAGCAGATGTGATAGCTCTCCCATGACAAAAACTATATATATTTGATTTGCTCAGCTCAGGATGGGAATCTAATGATGGATAGGTCATGCTGACCCTGCATGTCACATAGATTTGATTTCAGATGAATCAGAAGAAGAAACCTAGTTACAGGAAGGCTGTATTTCACTGTCTGGTTACTGTTCTGCCAGAGATTACTGTGATTCTGTAATGCTTTCCCTACCTTACACTGCATTTCTGTGCTGAACGCTGTAGAAACAGCAGCCAGGGGATGGCTTCTGAGCGCTTGCACTACATGTACCCCAGCATTAGTCTGAGGAGTCTGGGTTGAGTTTAGCTGCATTCACTGTGCCAGCTCATCTGTCAAGTAAAATCCAGGCTTGGACAAAGTAACTTTAACCAACCCTTCCAATATCTGGCTCTTTTGGGGTGATTTTTGGCTGTGTTATTTATCTGGAGCTTACTTAACTCATCAAAATGCTTTATCACTCAGTATTTCAGGTAGAATCATGTGTCTGACGAGGCTAACGAATTCTGTGTTGGGAGGGCATCTCATGCCTCCCTCAGCTTCACAGGGCTTTCAGTGGCTAGCTTGTACCCTTTGTTCTTTATTAATTGAGGTTATGCTTAAGCTGTAAATCAGCTCCTGCTCTTCCCATCGCTAAGTGTTAACCCCAAGGTTTTTGCTTTTAGTCCATCGGCTTCTGAGAGTTTTGAGCTGCTCCAGTGGTATTTTCAACTCTGAATTAGGTAACTGTCAACCTCTGAATGAACTTAATCCCTTCCACTTCTCTTTGAAGGTCATTCTATAGCTCAGACTCTTGTCTCATATTAACCTGTAACAGCTTCCAGCTTTTGCCTTTGCAAAGTCACCTCGCTTTGACTTAAAACCTCCTCCCCATGCTGTTAGCAAAAAGCAACAACAGCTTCCTGCATGGGAGAAACAAGCACCCTTGAGCTGCTTCTCTACACTGCAGCTCAGCCAGTCCTCCTCTTGTTACCATTGCAAGCAGCAGGCCAGACATTGCTGCTCAGCCACAGACCCAGCCGGGTTTGTTCTGAACTTGTTTGATGTGCTAGAAGCATCTCCGTGCCTTCTCCCTTGATGCTGCATTAGTCATTCACCTCTGCAGCAGGGTCGGAGGGTGCTTTTGGCTCCTGCCCTTCTCACTGCTGCATTGGTATTTGCATCTGGTTAGTAAGGTTTTAGTGTAAAAGGTGTGGTTTGGGTTTTGCCTTCTTTTGGTGGTTTATTAATAGGGGTGCAAAGGTAAATGTGTTGTGCAAAGAACCTGGGTCTTACTAAGCTGATTGTAAAGACTGTTGTTCTCAGCTCTGCATGTAAATGGAAGATTGACCTTTCTGAGCTGTAGAGTTAGCTCTGAGCTGTAGGGTTAGCTCTGAGCTGTAGGGTTAGCTCTGAGCTGTAGGGTTAGCTCTGAGCTGTAGAGTTAGCTCTGAGCTGTAGGGTTAGCTCTGAGATGCAGTGCTGGCTGCAGCTGACTGAACTGGAAGATGGATCGGTCGTGGGGCTGCATGGAAGGAAGAGCTGGTGGAGGAAACTCAGTCTTGCTCTGGAAAGCTGTGCTGTGTTCCTTCTGCTGGAGGTTCCTTGGTGAAGTCAGGCTGGCGGCTCAGGCTGGTGCATAAATCACGGCCTCAAACCCTCCATTTATTTTCTCCACAAAGGATTTTAGCTTTTGGGAGGCTGGGAAGCAAAGAAAGAAAGAAAGAAACATCATTGAGTGTGACTGGAAACTGTGTTTTATTGCTTTGTGTCTGTTCATGGTTTGCAAGTGTAGTGAGGAGATATTTACATCGTATACAGAGCTGTAAAAACCAGAACCCATTGCAGTCAAACTTTCTCTGCCCATGAATTGTTCCTCAGTTTTGGGATACTCAACATGGAGCTCAGGGCAGTGACTAAAGAAGAGCAAGTGTTTATTCTGGTGCATGCCCCAGGCTGCTGCTTCTGGTTCCCTCAGCCTTCTGACCTTCTGCAGAGGTAGCTTTGCTGAAGGCACATCCCAGCAGTTCAGTCCAGCCTATTTGGTGTATTTCCAAAGCACATTTAAATTGCAGTGGTTCTTACATAGAAAAGCCCACGTAAAAAGAGACAAGTGAACAACTTTTACCCTGGGTATCTTGGGACAGACAGCAGTCCATGGACATGTAGTAGCTCTCCAAGTCCGCAGATGGAGAGCTGGATATGTGTTTGGAATTAATTCCTTAATAGGTTTATGCTCATGATATCTGTTACAATGGTACAGGGGGGTAATATTTCTATGGTGCCTTATATGCAGTTTGCAGCCAAGCTTAATGCGCAGTTTGGGTGAGCCATCCCTTTAGTTATCTCAAATCCAAGGCCTATCATCTAAGATCTAAGAACCAAAATCAGAGACCACCAAGATCTATGTTTTAAAGAGATCCATCAATGAAGATAAAGAAGATGCTGCATGGCTGATAGCAAGTAAGAAGCTGAGAGCTGCTGATATAGTTGAATGATCAGTCGTGTATTTCGAATAGCTCGATTACCCCCAGTTAAAAGCCCTTGTCACTTACAGCTGTGATGACACTGTCCAGATGTTGGCAGGCAGGAGAATTTGTACTGTGTCTCTTAACTGGGCTTCCTGTGTATGCAAAACACACCTAAAAAGGGAATGTGCTGTGTAGGCAGTACTAGTGCAATGCAAGTCCTTTCTGTGCAGTGCTGAAACTGCTGGGAGCTTGCTGGAGCCATGAGTTAATGAGTGAAGGCTCATTATTGTCCAAGAGGAGGTTTCCTTTTCTGTTTCTTTTAAGGCATCTGGCTGTGACCCAGCAGCTCTTAGCTGCTGCAAGGAGTTGCATGCTGGTCAGAAGCCCTTCTGCTAGGTTTCTGCTCAGTGTTTAACACTACACAGTGAATGTAATAGAGTTCAGTTTGCTACAGAAAGTGCATTATGAGGGGAAGTGCTTCCCATGCACAATGCGTGTCGTGTTGTGGGGAAACAGCAGTAGGTGCAATGAGATCGTTTCACCTTCTTCCCACAGAAATCATGTCAAAGAGCTGGAGTGCGGTGGGAAGTTCCCTGTGGAAGTGTGGAGGTGATCTCTTGGCAGAGGATTTAGGTCTGGGGGTTAGTACCAGATCAGGAGCATTGCCTGGCAGCCTGGGTTACAGGGACGTGACAGGATGTAGACCAAAGCTCTAGTGTAATGTGAAAGCTCAGTGTAAAGTGATTAAGAACAGTGAGGGAAGAGAATGCTGCGGTGAGGCAGTGATGCTCCTGCCTCTTGGAAACTGTTCTGCAGAAACATTTTGAGTTCAAGCTTTGTAAGTGAGCACTTTTAGCTCAAAGTAAGTCAGGAGACTTGGGGCAAGTTAATAATAAACTTGGTGCTTATAGGAGAGGGAGAAAAGGTACGAGCTGTTCATCTGCATGATTAGAGCTGACTCTAGGGTGAGATTGGACTGATTTAAGTAACTATAACATATTAAGACGAAGGTAAAGGTTATTTCCAGCCTGCTTAGGAGCAGGTTGATGGGTAGGTCTGCTTCATGCTGTCACACTGCAGCTGCACCCTGGTGAGGAGCTGACTGCGATGGGGCAGAGCCTGGCATCACACATGCAGGAAGACCCTCTTTTCTCCCCAGCCTAGCCCCTGGGGCTTGAACGAGCTCACCCTTAGTAGGTTGAATGAATCTCAGTGTTTCTTAGTGCCTGGGAACTCAGTCATTGCAGTGTTAAGGCTTTTCTGTTACTTCATACTGATGTAGGTACATAGAATCATAGAACAATTAGGGTTGAGAAGGACCGTTGTCATGCAGTGCTTGCCTGCTACTGTTTAAAACACCTGGTCCCTGATGTTTAATTAGATACTACAGGAAACTAAGTTTAGAAAGACTTTGTTTTCCTCTGGATTTCTCTCCTTCCCAGCTCGTTTGCAGAGGAGGAGACCAGCAAAGGGTTTCTTGCATTCTTTTCCTTTCCCACCAGGCTTTTATCAGCCCCTTTGGCATGAACACCTGAGAACCTCCAGAGCCTTTATCTCCTCCACCTTCATAGCAGTTCCGTGGGATGGGGGAGTGGTATGGGGCCCGTTTGCAAGTCCCTGGGAAGATACTTTAGGTCGTTTTTAGGCTGTGATAAGCTGGAAGCTGAGCTCTGGCAGCCTAAAGCTCAGGCTGGTGCATAAATCACGGCCTCAAACCCTCCATTTATTTTCTCCACAAAGGATTTCAGCTTTTCTGAGGCTGGGAAGCAAAGAAAGAAAGAAAGAAACATCATTGAGTGTGACTGGAAATTGTGTTTTATTGCTTTGTGTCTCTGTTCATGATTTGCAAGTGTAGTGAGGAGATATTTACATCGTATACAGAGCTGTAAAAACCAGAACTCATTGCAGACAAGCAACGTGTCCTAGGTCAGGATGCTACAAGTCCTCCTTGACCAAAGTGAAGGGAACCACTCGACCATTTCTTCCCACCAGGATTCAGGCAGAACTGCTGCTGAAGTCAGTGGAAGTGGGGCTCGCAGCAGAGCAAGGGAGGAAGCAGCAGACCTTAGCCCCCAGGACTGTATGAACCTAAGAAGTGAAGTCCTTTAATCCATAATTGCCTTCTCAGTGCAGCCCTGTGTTACATGAGGCGTGTGAGGCATCCCTACCCATGGCAGGGGGCTGGAACTGGATGATCTTAAGGTCCTTTCCAAGCCAAACCACCCTATGAGATAAAACAGGCAAGCTCCCAGGACATACATGGCAGTGCACAAAGAAGGTGTTTAAAGTGAGGGCATTTATTTCTACCTCATTTTGTAGCAAATTCAATTTGGAAAACAGTATCACACCCCCTTGAAACAAAGGTCCAACAAATATCCTTCTTTCTCATCAGCTTCTCACTGATGCACAACAGCATCAGGATTGACCTGTTCCTTTTGCCTGAGCCACAAAGCTCCATCGCTGGGAATAGAGATGATGTTTGGCTTTGGGAGTTAATTTGACAGCCTCGTGTTGTGGAAGGAGCTGTGTTTAATGTGCACTTCACAGCAGTACCTGCTTGCTGCCCGTGTGTCTCTGCTCCATCTTCAACTTAGGGTAGAGTGCATGAGAAGTAGGTGATGGGCTTGTGTGGTGCCAGCTCCAGGAGATGGTGCAGATGCTCACGCATGTGGTCCTGGTGTGCCACGTTTCACGTTGGGCTTCCCTTTTGCAGGTCTAGAGAGGGGAAAAGGGGTTGGTTGATGTGAAAGGAACAAGGTGTTCAATGTATGGCTGCTGCTGGGCTCCTTTAGCTTTGGTCTGCAGCTTGGGACCTCCAAGGGCAGGCTGTGAAGTGCTCCTAAATCCTCCTGCCTGGTGAACGTTTCAGCTAGATACAGGCAATAGAAGGACTTGAGGTCTCCTTATCCTATTTAATGAAGATAATTAATTGTTACACTAATTAAGAAAGGCTTTTTAAGTACCCCTCTGACTTGTGCACTGTCCTCTCAGTGAGCCTTTCTCCACACTCAGAAGTGACTGAAGGAAGAGCTCAGGGCTTTCCTTGGAGTTAGGGAAGCCGCTATCAATCCATAAGGACTTTTGCTTGTTGCAACCCACTTCCCTGCAGAGGAGTTTTAGGGAAGGGTTTGTACACAACCGATGTGCTCCCAAAATGCTTGGAGTCACCGGGCTCCAGCAACCGATGCTTTGCTGCTGCTTTAATGAGCTGGGGATTTGGCACCGGTTTGCACTGCAGATTCATTTGTGAGGGGAAACAAATCCTTCAGCTGCCAGCAAGAATCCCAGGCCAGCCCCTGAGGCGCTCTTTAATGGAGTGAATTGAGCTGTTAACTTCCCAAGAGCTTCATTTCAATAAGTGGGAGCTGCTCGGAGCAGCAGGAATTCTCTCTCTAAATAAAAAGCTTAAATCTGCTACAATTGCTTCAGCCAGAACTCTGCCACTTTCATAGACTCATAGAATAGTTTGGGTTGGAAAGGACCTTAAGATTCCCCCCTGCCATAAGCAGGGACACCTCACACTAAACCATGGCACCCAAGGCTCTGTCCAACCTGGCCTTGAACACTG
>JBCJKH010046559.1:40224-92204 GCA_039877255.1 Loriculus beryllinus | reverse complement strand
CAAAACACAGACCCATACAAACTGCTGTGAACAAAATCAACTCTATCCCAGGCAAAACCAGCATGCCTGGCTCTGTCTTCCTTCTCCCTACTGTTTAGATTTTCAGTGTATTCTACATTCACTCTCGCTATAGCAGCACAGTACCAATGTGTGGTACTGTACGAGAAGAAAAGTCGCCTATGTTTTCTGCATGTTTGCAACAGTGATGGCAAGGACTAGAAATTAAAGGAGGTCTTTAGAACAGCCCCTAAAGCTTTGCTGGTGTCAGAATTTATGCTAAATGCCCTTCCCTGAACCAACTACCCAGAAACAACTGCATATACAAAGGCTGTTGTTATGCAAAGGGCAGGTGTTCTCAAAGCTCTGAAAAGCAAACACCAACTGACTCCAGGTTTTGTGACAGGAAAGCCTGCTCACTCACACACCACTCACTGTAAGGAGGAAGCAGCTCTGTACAACCAAATCATTTTTTGGTAAGAACTGTACTAAGAATTTTCATAAAGTTACAGATACCCTGTTCAAATGAACAGGAAACAGAACCGTACTGCCATATGCCACAGCTCATGCTGGGGGGCAGTTCTTGATAAGAGGAGTGGAAAGAATTTGATGTCACCCCAAAAGGTGACATCTAATAATCTAATTTAAAGTTAACCATTGAATGAAACAAGTACCTTAACCTCTCGAAGGTTCATGCATTCCTCCCAGGAATAAAACTTTCTCTTCATTCTACAACAGTAGAGTGAAAAAAAACCCCACAATTAATACATGGTTAACATCATCTGGCGTTGGACCCGTAAGCGTTGTTACTCCCTCCTTTGTCAAAAAAACTTCACATCTCTGGACAACATACACTCTAATAGAATTCAAAAGCATTACTATTACATAGGATTGCCTTTTTTCATATATGTATTTTGATACAAAATTTTCAGAGCCTTTAAAAAGTCAAGGCATGCTATTTTTCTTTCCAGCATACAGTGAGGTATAGTAGATTCTAACTGTAAAAAGAACAAGAGTTATGGCAGTTATGAACAACTCAAACTGTTTTGAAACAACTCTAAAGAAGAGCAAATTAAATCATTTCACCGGGTCTCTATTTTTTACATATTCTTCTTGCTTTTCTTGTCTGTATTTTTATTTCTTGGTAATTTCAATTCCTTGTTTCTGTTATGTGTTTTCTCCTAAGCCAAAATGTAACTCTGAACACAGTATCGGTGTGTAACATACAGTCCTATTTGTTGATATACATTTTGATTATGGCTCAGTGTTGTGGTTTAACCCCAGGCAGTAAAATATGTGGGTTAAGAACAGTTTAATAATTGGAATAAACTAAAAAATAATAATAATAAACAATGTTTTTGCAGTTACTGTCTTGTGCGTTCAGCTACCAACCACACCATTTCTGTTCCTAATGTATTGGCATTAATGTGTATGCTAAGAGGGTACCATTTTCTGTTTTGTTCTGAAACATTTGAGTTTCTATCATGTTGCAAAACGAAAATCAAAGGTGTCTCTGGCAAGATTTGATATAGGAAAAATACCCTCAGCACATAAGGTTTAGAAAGTTGCTGAAGCCAGCTAATGACTGCTCATACAAAAGAGCATTGTACTGAAAGCTCTTTTGATGAGCATGTCCCTGGGTCATGGTCAGTATTTCAGGAAGGTGTCTGCAATGTTTTACAGCTGCCTCTTACCACAGCTAGGACAAATAAGCCATTTATAAACTGAGGTCACTGCTGAAGCAGCACAGAAAATGAAGTGAACTTCTCAAGGAATTTTAAGAAAATCTTGAGCTGAAAAGACCAATACGTCTTATTATGCATATAAAGATACACACAATGGACAATGAGATCATTGTGTTAATTATCACTGCAGTATTAACACTATACTGGAAACTTGACCATGAAATGTATGTTCCATGTAAGCAGCAGGAAAGGGGTTCCAGATTCCAAAGCAGCATTGCAAACGACTAGTACATGTCTGCCATAGTAGCAGAGGACTGTTACAATAAGCCTATATCTCATCCTCGTTATCTTCTGCTGGGACTTTGGCAGGACACAAGGAACTCAGGTATTGCACACTACACAAATACAACTCCAAAACCAAATGTTGCATGGAATATGAAGCGCTCAAACCAGCACAAGCAAGTGATGTGGACCACAGAATGGAAAAACCTGGATCATCCACTATTAAGTAACAAACAAAATTACTTACTTTTTAATAGCTATTAGCTCTCCAGATTCAATGCTCCTCCCTAGGAGAACAGAGCCGTAGGTCCCATCACCAAGCTGTCTGATAGTAGTGTACCTATTCATGATGAGGATACTTTAGCTGCAAACACATTTCAGTCCTTAGTGTTTCTTGTATTTCTCCTTCGAGTGCAACCAGTTCTTTCTGTGGCAGCATAAATACAGAGCACTCAGGACAGTGTGAACAGTTGCAGGAATCATGTTTTCAAGACTTAGCGTTTGGTCTGAAAGCACAGAACATAATCCGTTTGATTTCTGTACCCTTCTGAGATTGCTCATTTGCAGACTCCATTCCCCAAGAAATATTCCTTGTAAGCTAGACACAAACACTTGGTCTCTCATCAGAAAGGGCCAGTCAGTATCTGGCTGTAACTGGGTATGTTCCCCAAATCCATTCTTACAGTACAGTTAGAGGTACTTTACAGCAAGCTTGCAGGCAGCCCTAATGAGAGAAACTACTACTAAAAGCAGAGGATAAATTCAAAGCTTGGTAGCCCTAAGTGTGAATCAGTCTCTAGTAGTGGCTACATCACATTATCAAGCCGACTTTCTGTCCTAACACTGTTTGAACAAGAGAATGCTAGATAATAAAGCAAAAAAGTTCTTATTCCCTCATTTAATCTACTTGCTAGTATTTCCTACATTTTAGTTTCAAACAAATGCGATCTATTCTATGTAAACTAATACAGTACTCCAAATTAAACATTATTAGTGTTCCAAATGTGTTTAATATGCCAAACTAAACATTTGTAATAAAACAGAATTCCCCTGCAGTGAGGCTTTGGTCCCTGCAGTCTCCTTTTCTCCAACTCTAAGAGGACAGCAATACTCTTAGAATGCTGGTGACTCTTAGTAGACCTACTCTTAGTAGGCTGGTGACTTCTGCCTACTGTAACCTGCATTTAACTACATTTCCACGATTTATTTTTGCTTTGGTAGCAGCCTTAAATCTTTTCTCCGTCTTGCCTTATTTCACAAAGCCAATTTATGAGTTTAAAAGTAATGGGATTATGTTGCTTGAACTCTGAACTGACATCAATGCAGAGTCACAATCCCCTGGATACAATACACTGTGAAGATCCTTTGTTTTCAGTCTTCTAAGCCTATTAACCCCACTAATACTGACATAAACCAAACAAAAATTAGGAAATATGATGTTAAAACCCCTTTTGACAATTTTACATGTGTATGAAAAAGAAACAGCATGTCTCTAACACTACTCTAGACACTGAGCAGTGTCTCAGGCAGAAGGAATTGCCCTCCAGCAGTACCCATTTCTCTCCACACATGACTACAGAGAACTACAACCAAGAACCTTAAATTAGAGACCTAATCTCACATTTTGTGCTATCTGCCAAGGAACACCAAGCCTGACCATCAGAACAGCACTCTGGAGTACCGGTTTCTTTCTGTCCGGTTTTCAGGCCGTGCACCTGCTTAGCATAAAGCTACACTTAGGCACAGTGCTGCCTCTGGGTTAAAAAGCTTTGGTTACTCCAGCTCATCAACAACCTGATGGCAACTCAATGCCTTGGCTCCCATGACTTTATTCAGATCCCTGGTGAAAATTTCAGACAAAGCCTTACACGATCTAGTCTGAAAATGTAGTACTTACTTGTAGCTAAACAAATGATTTTATACAGTGACTTCAGATCAAAACAGATGAAATTTGTGGATTATTCAGCACATACTCCCCTAATGACAGAGTTTTGAAATTGTAACCATAACCAATGTGATGACTCAAAATTCATGGACCACTAAGCTGCCCCTGGCTTACCATTAACATATCCCTTTCTAAGGGACTGTGAAGTGCATGAGCATCTGTGCCTCATGTTTGATAACCACAGCAAACCAAAAGATGCATAACACTGCTAGCATATGACATCACTAGTAATAATCATCAATGGTTACCCTAGATAGACCGTCTGTCTGATGTGGCGATGAACTGGTGAACATAACTGCCTATTCCTTACTAGGGATACTAACTTAAGCCTTTCTCCTTTCTACACCCACCAATTTTTACAAAACTTGTAAAAAATTATCTTTGTGATTCCAGCTCTGCTGTCAAACATGACCAAAGCAGACAAAATGAATTGAAATATTTTGGGGCATAAAAGGGAAGCAAAGAACCTAGAGAGGAAACAAGAGTCAGAAAATACAGATTTCAGCAAGGAATGCATGCTAAAAAACATTCACATTCCAGAATGCACAGAAGTTAACGTGGCTCCTATGGAAACACAAACCCATTTGTATGAAAATCCATTGAGCAAAGCCTAAAGTCTTCTTTGGATAATTAAATCACTGCTATTTCTTTCTGAGCTTAATAGTTAAGTTGTTTTAAAATACTTACTTAACTCTTTAAGAAGTTCTGTCCTTATCACTTTCTGCTATCTCTCACCTTCAACTATGGCAATAAACTAAACCTTAGTCCACAGACTGTTCCACCTAAGTAGAGTCCCACTGAAAAGAACTCATGAGTCTCTGGCAAGCAGTTTGCAGAGCTACAATGTAAATAATTTAGTCTAGGTTCTAGTCTGCAACTACAGTTTAGGCAAATTCACATCATTACAGGATGCAAACACAAACTGCAGGACCATCGTGAAGTAAAAGAGTATGTTGATATTTAATGGAAAAAGTAAAACCCTTATTTTCACCATATTGCAAACATCGTGCTCGGGCTCCACCTCACCCATCAACATTCTGTTCCACACGTACCGACGAACAAAGATACTCTAAAAGCACGCCTAATTTATCAAGACTACTTTCTGACTCTAACTCAAATTATTTCGCGTACGTACGCTTTATTTGCTCCTGTTTGGAGGGCTGCAGCGCTGAGAACTGAAAGCGAAACTGTCTCACTCTGCCAAAACTGAGAAACGCGAACAATAAACATTCAGCAAGTGCCTTTTAAAGCCTGTTCTGTGCTTTAGCAACAACCTAAAGGTGTTACTAGCATAGTGCACTGAGACAGGCGTGGTTTAACACCTGGGTTCCAATCGATGCTGTCCCAGCAGCCGCTGTTGACGTTTGTCAGTGAAGGCTTTGGAGGTACCTCAGGATCTGAAATCCAAGGAGGACCCCAGCCACTTGTGAGATGGCGGGAGGTGAACTACGGGCCCCTACGCTTCTCGGACACAACGCGGCTCCGCTCCGGCCTCCACGCTGAGGCAGGGATCATCTCCAGCCTCGGCCCCGAGAACCCCGCTCCCTTACTAACACACCGCTCACCGCTCTCCCCCCTCCCTTACTAACACACCGCTCACCGCTCTCCCCGTTCCGGGTCGCGTCCCCGGCCGGGTGCGAGTCCCCCAGCCTCGCCCAGCGCTACTCACAGCGGCCCGGCCTTCTTCCTTCCTGCCTCCCCTCCTCCGGCCCGCGGAAGCGGCGCCAGAGGCCCCTAATGGTGCTGCGGCCACCACAGCGGTCCTCCTGCACGGCCCACGCCCCCACGGCTCAGCTGCGGCCCATGGCGGCCACGGGCCTCGCTTAGGGCGCCGCCGGCCGCCGAGCCCATGGTGTGGGCCGCCGCGCCCCCCGCCCCGGCCCTCCCCGCCCGGCAGCGGCGGGGCTCCCCGCGGGGGTATAACGCTCCACGACAGCTGCCGGCCCCTCGCAGGAGGGTGGGCAGCGGGGCCCGCTAGAGCGGCCTGAGCCGCGGAGGCGGGTTTAGGGGTGCCCCGAAAGCAGGCGGCTGTCGGGACAACAGGCGAAAGGCAGCAGAGCAGAGGGGCACCGCACCACCGCGGCCGGGGAGGAGACTGCGGCTGAGCAGGGCTTTAACGTAATCAGAAAATAAAAACATACCCCGATGACTGGCCTCTCGCACAGCCCCGAGCGGAGCTTAAGTAACAAAACAGGAACGCCGAAATACCGAATCGTGAGCACAGGGCAAGAATATCGACCTGTTGGCCGCTGCTGCGGGGCCCTGGCCCGGGCAAGAGGAGGTTTCCTTGGCGCTGGCAGGGCCAGGGTAAGGTGTAGTGGGAGAGGGGCAGAAAGAGGGAAACCGGGAAGAAAAAAAATGGCCTCAAGCAATTGGTCGTCGGATCTGGCTGTAGTAACGATTCAGTAAGTCTTACCTTCTTTTTACAGTTCTTCATTTAGATTTTTAAAGTAAAGCATAGAGTTACTTCATGGAGTTTGCGAGTCTGGGTGAGCTAGTATTGTAATTCAGGAGTTCGGTGCATCCAGCTGCTCCCTGCAGGGAGGATTTTACATCAGCAGTTTTACCAAGACATTCATTCGTTAATAAAAGACATGAAGGAGCTTCAAGAAGCTCTGAATTCCCAGCCTGTCGCCTCCACAACAGAAGGTAGGCATTAGATTTATATTTGTTGGACTGAAAAAAGAATAATAAACATAAAAAGAGTTAAATTCCCTCGTATGGTCATGTGTGACTCCCAGCAAAGCCAACAGGAGCAGTGCACATTTGCTCAAAAGAGATTTCTGCTTTAAGCCACCCTTATTACATCTCACAGGCATGAAGACGTGTTAGCACCTAGCCCTGTGACAGCTGTGGTACCCTGGATTTCTGTTGTTAGAGACAGGGCTTCAGCATCTATGGATGTGCTGGAGCAAGTCCAGAGGAGGCCACAAAGATGCTCAGAGGGTTGGAGCACCTCTGATATGACCACAGGCTGGGAGAGTTGGGCTTGTTCAGCCTGGAGAAGGCTCAGGGGAGGCCATATAGAAGCTTTCCAGTACCTAAGGGGGCTTACAAGAAATCAGGAGAGGGACTTTATACATGGGCATGTAGGGATAGGACAAGGTTGAATGGTTTTAAACTGAAAGAGGGTAGATTTGGATTAGATATTAGGAAGCTGTTCTTTACTGTGAGGGTGGTGAGGCGCTAGCACAGGTTGGCCAAAGAAGTTGTGGCTGCCCGTTCAAGTGTTCAGTGCCAGGTTGGATGGGGCTTTGAGCAACCTGATCCAGTGGAAGGTGTCCCTGCCCATGGCAGGACGGCTGGAACTGGATGATCTTTCACGTCCTGTCCAGCACAACCATATGTTTCTATGATTCCCAAAAGACACAACATTCCAGGCAGGAGAAAAGCCTGGCAGCTTTGACTCTTGATACCAAATGAGAAGCAGCATTAAGGATCTCTCGTTGTATTCATGATGACCTCACCTCAAAAACTCAGCTGCCCTGCTGTCGCCTCAGCTATTGACACAAGGGTGCACACAGTAGCTTCCCTCGCCCCCCCCTCCCCCCCAGCCAGCCAGCCAGCCAGGGATTGCCAGAAGAGACACATGCCTCTGGCTCCCGGCAACATTCAGGGTTGTGAACACATGAGGGTTCGCAGGTCCTACATAAAGACCCAAACACTGGTCTTCCTGTAGAACAGGGTTGTAACACAGGTCAGAAAACAACAGGCTTAGTGCTATTTTAGAGAACCTGATGAGGTGTACTGACAGCACGTAGTAACTGTGGACAGAACTGGATGGACAGAGAACAAGGGGCTGTGAATCGAACTGTACCTCAGCAACACTGCTGCCACACAGGAGCAGCACTCACCGCCCCCGGGCCACCGTGTTTAGCTGCTCTACAACGAGGCCCCGGCCTGACCACAGTCACCGCGGAAATGGCGGCTCCCACAGCAAGCTCTGCTCCTGCAGACACCTGGCTGAGGGGCCATGCCGAGGGGCAGCAGGCTGCGCAGAGGACACGGACGCCGCCGCTTCGCCGCATCGGAGGGGCGGCGGCGGAGCGCTGGGCCGGGCGGGCTCCCGCAGCACTACGCTTCCCAGCAACCTCTGCCCCGCAGCCGGACGCGGTCGGTCGGGGGACGCGCCACTTGCCAAGGCAGTGCCGCGGTAAGACTACGTTTCCCGACAGGCCCCGCGGCGCTCTGTTTTAGATGAGACAGCCGCCGCGGGCCGCGGTGCGCACTGGGACGGGTAGTTCGAGGGGCCGGCGGACGCGCCTCGGAGCGGCCCGCGCGTCAGGCGGCGCTCTGACCTTGCGGGTTTGTCTGGCTATGTGTTTCTGCTGCTCCCGGCCCGCCTGCCCACCACTCGCCGGGAAGATGGCTGCCGTACGCAGGGCCCGCAGTTACTCCCGCTGCGTGGTGCGCTTCTCCGACCGAGAACTCTGCTAATTTCCCCCCGCGGGGACAACACACGGACCGAGCAGGGGGGGAGAGACCCCCGGACGGGACAGCGCCGTCCGAGCGTTGACAGCATGGTGAGCGGGCCCCGGCCGGGCAGTGCGGCCTGCGGCGGGGCGTGTGCGGGCTGTGGCTCGGCTGTGGCGGTGGGGGTCGGCTGCCGTGGCAGGTGCGGGCTAAGGTCGGCCCTACCCCGCCGCCGGAAAGCTGGGGAGTCGCTGACAGCGACAAGGGGTGTGTGCCCGCGGGCGGGAGGAGCGGCCCGCCAGGCCGAGCAGCGCTGCCCTGCCCGCCCGCCCGGCACGGGGAGATGCCTGCGGGCAGTGTGCCGTGCTCCTGGCCATCATCACACCCCGGGTGACTGCGCCAAAAGGAGGCGCGGCCGCCTTCCGCAGAGGATTTTGGACTCGTGAGTGGGGCTGCTTGGTTCAGAACCGACCTAGCTGTCCTTAGAAATCCCCGGACAAATCACGGTATCATTTCCGACGAGCGTGCCCTGTCTTTCTCTTTTTCCATCAAAGGACTGATGGCATAAAGTCTCTTCGTAATTTTAGCAGCTCCATGGGCCCGGCACTCTACTTAACTCGAGTTTGTGAGTTACTGTTGGGTTCTGTCTTGCTTTCCTGGCTGCACCTTAATAGGGACTCAGGTACCCACTATGAAAACTTGATTATTCGAAGTTAAACCATTTCTGTCATTCAGGAGGTCTTAAAATGCTTTTCCACCATGATTAAAACAGGTATTTTTAGAGCACAGTGTTGCTTTTACCACATTGACAGGAAAATGGAGCCATTTCCTTGTTTTCATATAAACCCCTCTGTAGAACATTTGCCGTTCATCACTGTTTAGCTGTGACATGCTTGCCTCCCCCTTGGTTCTGTACAGCCCACATGTAGCCCTGTTCAGCTGGTGACAGTCAACTTGGAACTCTTTCTGATCTTGGCTTTATTTTGCTGAAACAAAAGATCTGAACTATTAAAAGACTTTGCATTACAGACGGTTTAGTAAGTGATTGTTGTGCTCTGAGGAAAACAACACGGTTACAAAACACTTAAACCTAAGCTGTGGAAGTCCCACTTGTAATTGGCAAATGATCGTTTGCATTTGGCAAATTATTTTGAAAGCTTTGCGAACAGTCAAATTTACCAAGCTGTTTACAGGTCGCAGTCTAATTCAGATGTTTATTTGTGACATACATGTCAATCTTTTGGCTGCTTGACTGCCACTTTTCTCATGAAAATTACCTGGGCTGGTCAGTACACACTAAGGATATCTCACTTTCAATCAGGATAAAGTCCGTGTGCCATATGACAGCTGACTTGCAGCAGAGAGAAGGCTAGCAGCGTGAAGATGAGCAGCCCAGATTGATGCACTCAGTAGCGGTTACAGTGCAAAGTTCTGTGAACTTTAGAAACTACAATTTAAGTATCATCAGAGCTAGGGTGAGGAGCCAATTTTTAGAGGTTACAACGTGCTTTGTAGGTGTGGTCTCATGAGCTGCCTGCTGGTGAAGACCCTTGCTTCAGTGAGACCTGTGTTTACTCGTTTGTTCTCGTTCTAGCAAAACCATATGGTTTAGCAGATCAAATACATAGCGGAAAGGTTGTTAATAGAGGTGAGTTTTCCAGTCCAGTTAGCTGTGCAATAGTAATGTTAATGAATTGCTTACTGGTAAATTTAGAGGGATGGTCACTTATACTGCCACTGCTGGCACGAGACAAACCTTTGATATGAGAGACTTCAGATCACATATGCACTTGCTATAGAGGAAGTAGTGATGAATGTCAAAACTTTGGTTGTAATCAACTTCATGGTATCTTTTTTTGACAGCTTTTAGGCTGTGGACTAGGTCTTTATAATATGGTGTATTTTTTGTTTGGATTGAGAGGACATTTAAGTTTTAAAGAGCGTTGGATGACATTTTAGAAGCAGTTGGTCCAGAACCATGACTGTCTATGCCTCAGAAATGAAGAAGGAGGGCAGGTGAACATAGACAAAGGGAGGAAAATCAAGACTCTTGAACAGATTACTGAAACAACAAGTTTTGAACATGAGGTAAACATCAGTCAACTTAATAACTTTCTAAATAATTTTAACTCATACTCTTAAATTAGTTATTTACAGAATTCCTGAGTTAAATATTTTAATGGGCGTGCCCTTATGTACAAGATCATGTGTTGATTTGATTTAGAAATTGCTAGTTTCTGCAATTTGCAGATAAAACCAGGCTTGTTTTGCCCAGAGAGCTGACCAGACATAATTCAGCTGAAACCAGAAGCCTTAATCTCTGTGCAGGCTTTATTTGTGTCAGCCCAGTGCTGTAATAATGCACTTATAGACACCAATTTCAGTGCTAGCTCGTTCCTAGGCTATCTCCTTTTGGGTAGCTTAGATATAATCTCTGGATGCTGAAATAATGTGGTAGAAATGCTGTAACTCGTAGGGCATTAGCTGCCTGTGACAAAATTCTGGAGTCAAACCCCATGAAATTCCCAAATTATTTACTCCCTGCTCAGAGGTAATGCTGCTTCAGGCTTTGGAGCTTAGGCTTCCCTGTTTTCTCCACTGAGAAATTAAAAGTGTACAGCTTTCAAATCAGAATGTAGAAACAGATGCAACATATGTTTACTTCAGCCAAGCAACACGGGCTACCTTATCAATTGTAAAAGGTAAATTGACTGAGTCATCAGTAAAAACATGTTTGCAGATGACAAGCCAATAAGTTTGCAGTGGTTTGGGGAATCAGAGACAAGTACTACAGGTGACTTGTGAGGAGGTGCTTGTCACGGAGACAGAAAGAACAAACATTGCATTCCCACCAGATTTTTCAGTATTTTGTACTTTGAGCATGAACTTCCAGGTGCTAGGAAAGTTTTATGCATTTTCTGAATACAAGAATGCTTTGGTTTCTGCAGTGTGTGCAGGAAATAGAGATTTCTTTATGAGAGCTTGGAAGAATCCCACTGACAGAATGTCACTTGAAGTCTTTGAGCACTATCTACGATAGGAATGAGTGGGAACCAAAACTTCTGTAAGCGATTATGGTAATCTTAATGCCAGGTTTACCTTTTTATAACCTCACTTTGCATTTGTGCTTGCAGAACTACAGATGTGAAACAGTGCAGAAAGGTAGAAAACCAGGAGTGCTTCAGCTGCAGGAAGAACTGTAAACAAATGTCTTAGTACTGGCATCTTACTGCTGTTGTCATTGTAGTGGCTGTCACTGATGCTCAGAATTTGTTTTCCTTTGGTTAGTATAGATTCCACAAATCCAAGTATATTTCCCAATGAGAATTTATTGCATCTTTTTGAATTTTGCTCTTAAATTAGTTGTAATTCCTCTGTAGAGCTCTGTCAAGTTTTCTGAAAGATCTTATGTATGGTCTTATTTTTTTTAACCTATCTCACATCAGTGCTGTAAATAAAACCAGCTGCCAAGCTCTCATGCTAGCTTTTTGTTTTCTTTTACAATACATTTCTTGTTTAGTTTCATATGTATTTGTTGAGATTCCTGTATTGACCCCTAAATCTCATAAACTGTTGTTACTCAAAGCACTGGTCTTTTGTGCTTTTGTGAATATTAAGCAAATCAGAAGTACTGGTTATCTTTACAATGAGAAGACAGTTATTAAACTTTGATTTCTTGTGTTAAGCATGGCGCTGTTCAATACTGAAGCTTTAGTTCTATGCTTTGATTTAGACACTGACCTTTATTCGGGTATTGTGGCACTGTACTGATGTGTCTGAGCCTTCAAGTGATACAAAACAAATCTGTGTTAGATTGATGTGGCTGAAATGCAAAACCCAACTTCATTGGGTTAATGTAGACAGCAATTTTAAGATTAATTTTTATTATCAATTAATGATCTGTGGGTAGGAAGGGGAAAATGAGAGTATGCTTGGGGGGGGTTTAGTGTGTGTCAATGACAGTTTTGCTTTTTGAAAGTGCTGCAGACACTTGCTCAGGCTCTATAATCATGTCTGACTGCTCTCTACTAGGCAGAAGGTGAAGAAGATTGTCATTCTGATCTGGTAAGAACTGATGACAATGAAAGACCCGGTGAAGCAAATCTTCAGGTATGTCTCTTATGCTAATGGTGTTTTACAAACATATTACTGGTGTGATTTAAGCTGCATTACTATGCTTGTTTAGTTACTACACGTTTGTTGATCTGACAAATGTTCAATCTGTATTTCAAAAGTGAAATACAAATTCTGTATTGTTTTCCTAGTGTCGGATTAAGTCTTCAGTTATCTGTATAGATGAAAAGAAAACTTGTGGTGGATCTGGGATTTCTTTGAAGAAGTATAGAAATTGGGCAGCATTTTCTGTATGGATCAAATTCCAGTTTAAGTTGTCATTCTCTTCTGGAGCAGAAAGTTGATAAAAGCAGTCTAATAGAAAAGTGTGTTCTCACTAGATATCTGTGTAGTTGCTTCCCAGAAGTAGTGATGATTGCAAAAGACGTGTAAAGTGTAACTTCAAAGATGCTGAAAAAAATGCATGGCAAGAATTATAACTTACTTTGTTTCACAGAGCATAATACTCATTTATTAAAAGAGAAAGGAGTTTAAGGTATTATTTCTATATTATGTGAGTGACAGCCTTGATTGCTATGAAGCTCAATATGCATGTGGACAGAAAATTAGATTTTTTGAATTTAAATTTGAATAGTTAATTGAATTCTTGCTTAAGATAACTGCGTAAGCAAGAGCAAACATTATGTTTAGGATGTATATTTTTCTGTGGAGTCTTAGGTCACAACTATAGTACTAACAATCACTTCTGAAACATCAGTTTTAATTCTAAGGTGAATAGTCCAGGTAAAAGCGCTTATGTTACTGAATGAGATTGAAAAAAAATGCACAAATACCTGTTCAATTTACTGTAAGACAATTGTGAATTGTGCCTAAACTCGTGGAAACTATTTAAGACTTGGAAGTGTGAAGCACAGTTTTAAAATTCTTTTTTGTGTTTATAATAATCCTCAGAAGACGTATTGTTTGAATATGTGATACTAAGTCCGAATTAATCGTATTTTTTAGGCAGAGCTCCAGATGTTCAGAGCTCAGTGGATGTTTGAGCTTGCTCCAGGTGTGAGTTCTAGTGGGTTGGAGCCTCCATCACGCAAAGCATCTTCAAAAGGACCTGGAGTAAAGTCTGTAGATGCCAGAAGGACACAGGAGATAGCAAAAGAAGAAAAGGTACAAAGACATAAATGTATAATTTGGGGATTTTTGTGTGTGTGTGTGTTAGTATAACTGTCATAAATCTAATGCTGAATTATATAGAGAGAAACAAGAGAGGTGATTAACTGTTGTCTCCATACAAATGTCTTTCCGTAATCCTACACTGATTTTTCTAGTTTTTGTTCTTGGCTTTGTGTCACTTTCCCAGTCTACTTTCTTAAAGGCTGTAGGTAAGGGGTGAGCAGCAGGAACTTAGATAGCTTGTTGATTGGGAATTTCAGTTATGGCTTGTAGCATATTCTAGGTAAAGTAACATTGCACTTGTATGGAATTAAAGAACTGTTCTGTATAATTTGTTTTGCAGGCAAAAGAACTTTTCCTGAAGGCAGTGGAAGAAGAACGAAATGGGGCCCTTTATGAAGGTAATGTGAAATGAAAGTAATGTGAAAGTCTACAATGAACATCTTTATTGCAGCAGAATCTAACCCTCTAATTTATGTGCAGGATGGCATGATGCCAATGAACTTAAACTGCAGGCCAATAGTAATTTGAGAGCTCAGTTACTCAGATAAGCAAGCACAGTTGCTATAAAAGGAACACAGTTCTAAGGCTGTGAAGCTAAAGTGAGATCAAGAAAATTATCTTTCAGACAAAACAGCAGCATTTTGAAATCTGGCAATTTAATGAAGCACCAGGTTGCTCCTTCATATAGCATACTGCTTCTTATGACTTTTGTAACATGAAATAAGCATAGTAATTAATCAAGGCAATATATTATATTTCCTGTGCTCGCAGTTTTCTTCATTTCACTTTGAATGGAAGTACTTTTATCCGTGGAATGTTTTGTTGTTTCATTATTTGGTTTTTTGTTTGTTTAATTTCCACAGTATGTTAAAATAGCTTCTTTAAGAATTCCTGAAGTGAATGTTTAAATCTGGTAGCCTTACGTTATGAGGTTTGCCGTAAATGTTTAAGATACTTAGCTTGATTGCCCTCTTACTGTCAACATTAGTAAAACTGCAAATTCAAAGTTTTCTTCCTCATATTTAGTTTTCAGAATATATAGAGTAAGAAGCCCATTCTAACGTCAAGTCCTGTAGGTCTGTAGTGGAAATACCAGTTTCTATTTCTTCTGTGGCAAAAGAAAGGAACACAGGACATACCTGCCATCCTGCTCATCCACTAGAGATTTTGGCCACCTTGGTTAAAGTGTAGGTGCAACATATGTCAAGATATGCAGAACTCTGGGAGCTCCTGAACTCAGCCACCTGTCGAATACAAAATTTCATCTCTGCCATGGAAGTTTTCTTTCCCTTGCAAGGGATTTCTGGTTGTTGTTCCAGGTTTCAAATGAACTGAGTGCTGTAAAAGTCCCAAGTAGGTAAGAAACTTAGTTGGTCAGTTTCTAATTTATTACATGCTTTTACAGGGCAAAATTATTTAAGGCTAAGGTAGTTTGTGTGTTTGGTGTAATTATATACACAGTAAAAAAAGACATCAGAGCTAAGTCTGGTATGTAATCTACCATATAGGAGCTCATGTAGTACACTATAAAGGTTCTTTCGTGCCAACAGTTTCCAAGTAAATTTAAAAACAATATGTGATGAAAGCAGTCTGTTTAAGCATTGTGTATATAAAATTAACACTATAGTCTGAGTGTACTCCTTTTATGTTAAACATAACAGCAGAGAAGAAGTAACATCTAACAGTTGCGTTCACAGATGTATTTTAGGCATCTGGATTGCATGAATATGAATCTATTATTTCTCGTTTGAATTTAATATGAGACTTAAAGAAACGAAACTAAACTGTTCCTACACATACATCTGTATGAGACCTTAGAGACAAGGTCCTATGCCAGACACAGATACATTATTGAGCATATGTCAGGACACCTGTTTTCAGTCCATAACTTTTGATCTGCTGACGTGGCTCAGGTCACCAGAATCCAAGTGGCATTTCAGCCTGCTTCTGAAATCTGCTAATAGCTGACATATGTGAGACAGCTGTGTGCAGCAGCTTGTTCATGTTTAAGTACAGTACGGGTGTTGCTGCAAGTTGACACTGATCTCAGTTTTGCTGACTCCTGGTATTCCTCATCCTCACCAGCCGAAGGATACTACTTGTCAGTAATCAGCCCTGAAGTGAACGTGAAAAAATAGGGACACTTATTTGCCCCAAAGTCAGGCTTCTCAGTCTCACTAGTATATTAACTTCTGAGCTCCACACTCATTGATATTTTACTTTGGGTTTTGTTTTCAAGGGTCCAAACTGAGGGGAAGTTGCCCTCTGATCAGCATGTGGGAATACAGAGACATGAATATGTATGTGATGTTAACAGTGATACTGAAGTGACAATGTACATACAATGAATCCACTTACAAGATCCACAGAGTTAACTCAAGACACTGCAGCTCAAATAATGGTTCATTCCCATAGGATGATTTTCCTGGACCTGTTTCTCTACTTGTATTTGTAGCATCTTTGGAGTGTTAAAGGCAGAAGTACTTCTCTGTGTGCTAGAAGAAATTCAGTCTGTCAGTTTTACCTTCACTTCCCATAATCTTGTGCTTGCTGTATAGCTTTTTGACAAGGCTGCTTTCCTCCAGTCAGGTTCCTCACCCTCCATGAAGTGGCTTGCTTCATTGCTTTCTGTAACTTCCAGGGTTTTGCTATGGTAAAATTTACTTGTGTCTGTTAAGTTTTAAAATTACAACACTGTTTTGTTGATGTTTCTCGCTTCCGTAATGTTGTGTATGTCTGAGTGACTGCACTGTACGGGGACTGCACAGTGACTGCAGGACTTTAAGGTGCCTGCATCATCTTTCAAATTTGCCTTTTGTGTTCCTCATGATTACTTATGAATATAATGCCTAAAATCTTTATGGCTTGTTGAGAAAGCTTAGTAAGTGCTGGGCCACAAACAAAATCAGGGCTTTTTAATGTTTTAGTGTAAAATTTTATACTGCATTACTGAATTAACAGTAGCTAAGGTAAATCTGTAAAAGATGAAGCGCATCTGAGGGAGCTCTTTATCCTGGAAAAATACATTAATTTTTTAGTTTTGAATATAGGTGCTTAATGTACCTCTCTTCTGTATCGAATTTAAACCTAATCAGTTTAGACTAAATTAGATTTACTAGGCAAAGACATTTTCTGCCTTTTTAATCCTTTTAGCTGAAGCCATCTCTGAAAAAAACCTTTGCTTTGTTAAACTAGTGTAGGTATCAGACACATTTAAACATTAAGCCTTTATTTTCAGCCATCAAGTTTTATCGTCTAGCAATGCAGCTTGTACCTGACATAGAGTTTAAGATCACCTATACACGGTCCCCAGATGGTGATGGAGTTGGGAACAGGTGGTAAGTATGAAAATTTACTAATTAAGTGCATAGGAGTACTGAAACCTGAAATTTTGTTTCTAAAGCACATGAACACATTGCTGCACAGTTGTTAGTTTCCCAACATTTGGAAAACTTGACCTCTTTCATTTGAATAGACTGCTACATAGAAAGTTTACAGATGCATTAGGCCAAGAAGGATTTTTCTATACTATAGTTCAAACAAAGTAACAGGCTTTGTTTTTGCAGGTAGTTAAATTCAGCAAAAGATTTACAAATAGTTGCGTTGTCACTTAAAGAAAAAAAAAGAAAAAAAGCCCAATTTTTCATTTTATTACTTTTGATTTCTGAGTTGTGTTTTTTTACACATTTGGAATCATGTACAAAATTGTAGGTGGCAAAAAGATAAATTAGTAAAAGCTTTGTACCATGGAATAAGCATAGTAATGAAGCAAGGGAGTATACTACCATTTTTATGCTTACACAGCCAGTGGAGAGCATTTTCAGTAAGTAGAGCAATATATTTAGAAGCTCATAGGTTGAGTAGTCTAGTCTTTCCTTGCTGGAGCAAGATTCCTAAGGACAACACTTAAGACGACCAGTGTGATCTAGCGAATGCCATTTCATTAAACAAAGTGTTAATCTTATATAGAGATACTTAGTACAGCTACACAGACTTGACGGTTGCTGATTGGGCACCTTAAACCTAAACAATACTATGACTGCATAACACTGTCCTGGGAACTCGGTTTTCATTGTTTCTCAGCTCTCTTTCTCTCGCTGATTTCGGTGTCCATGCAGCTGGTGTTTCTGCACTCCCCTCTTCCATGGCCTTCAGCTCATCTCGTTCTCATGCAAGCTGCCTAACACCAAAGCCTCTGGATTGCTCACAAGATGTCCATTGTCCCACATTTCCTCATTGCAAGCATTGGAATACCTCTGGCCTAAGCACACCCAGATGTGTAGCAGCTTGAGGCTGGCCTGACTTGAGCCCAAGACTTAATATTTGAGGACAGGATTCAGTTTAGGGCCAGAACTTCTGTTATTTTTCAGACACCATAGTGAAGACAAGCTTATGATACAGAGCTTTCCAATTCACTGCTTACTGATAGCAGGCATAAATGCTGCTTATAACTACAAGAAATGAAGAGTTTTAAAACTGAAGATAAAGGGGGAAAGTCCAATTCATGTTCATGCGGTATTACTCAGTCTTGTTGCTCTAGGGCATGACAGCTTCAATGCAGTAGTTGACTCAGAATAAAAGAGAGTAATATGAGCTAAGTGCTTTCTTTAGTTTCAGAACTAGCATGAAATTTTTGTTGTGCATTTGTGCACTAAGGAAAATACTTGATGATAAACTGCAGTCATATAAAAAGTTTGGTTTCCTTAAGATTATTTTTTTCTTTCAGAATCATTTTTCTATTCCATTAAGCCTCTTATGACTCTGGGGTGTTGGTCTGCTTGAGGGTAGGAAGGCTTTACAGAGGCAGCTGGACAGGTTGGATAAATGGGTTGAGGCCTGTGGTATAACATGCCAAAGAGAAGTGCCGGCTCCTGCATTTGTGTCACAACAACCCCATGCAAGCTACAGGCTTGGGGTTGCTCTTCAGTGAGTAATGCAGGAGTAAAAAAAAAAAATCCCTAATTGTTTTCAGTATCTTACATTGTGACAAAATACAACTTCCCATCAATTATAATTTATTCCTGCGTATGGCATATTTTAGAGAAATAGTAAAAGAGGAATCAAGCAGTTCTTTAGTGACTTCACTAAAAACAGGGAACTCTTAAATACAAAAAGAAACTGGAACTGGAATTAAAGTTGCTACTGGCAGAGGGATGCCAGCAAAATCTAAATGAACTTGGTAAGATTGCAGTAGGTGTGTTATTGTATGATGAAATGAAATTTCTTTAAGAACATACAAGAAACAACTATACTAAGTAAGGGTAAGACAGTGGGTTGGTGCAAAAATGATATCTGTTGGTATGTTTTGTCCAGTATCACAGTGTTGGCGTTCCCCCTTTTCTAGTGTTGAGGATAACAAAGAGGAGGACAAGATGGCTGATCTCCTGTCGGATTTCCAGCAGCAGTTGGCTCTTCAGGAATCTTCAGTCAAGCTTTGTCAGCCTGAGGTTGATGTCAGCCAGACCCATATCTCAGGTATGACTGAAGATACACTCAGTGTGAGAGTTCAGTTTCATGTTTCACTTAATTAAAACATCTACTTCATTCTAAAGCCACTTAATAAAGAAATGTATGCAGTATGTTAACTTTTATAGTTAGATGTAAAGGGAAAAAGATCATCAACTAGCTAAACAGATCTTGCTTTCATACATGATTTTGCCTTTATTGCTCAAGGTTTTCTATATTCTACTAAGTATAATTTTTCAGGATATCATACTTAAAAGTAGCAACTTCTAGGAACGCACTTGCTGAAGTAAGTGGATTCCAGTTTTCCTTCCAGTTAATGTTTGAGGAAGTGAAATATAGGTTTGGGTTTTGGTTTTTTTTGTTGTTTGCAAATACTTGTTAGAATTCTGAAGTCTGAATAAGAGACAGTTGTTCTGTGAAGAATGTGAATATTTCCACATTTGTATCAAATGATCAAATGATTTGTATCAAATCTTTACAACAAACATGTCTTCAGGTTCAGCAAGACTGTATAACATAGCTAGAAAGGCTTTCGCAGGGTAAAGCTTTTCAATGCTTTGATTCCAAGACAGTCATCCTGAGAATTCCTTACATGATCTAAATCGTACAGAGTATATATATTAGAGACTCTCTTAAAATGAGATGCTGATTCACATCCTGAATTACCAGTTGCTCTTGGAAATCTTAATTCTTATCTCCTCTGTTCTGCTCAAGGAAGTAAAATAAACATAGCAAGTTGTTAAAGCATAAATTTTAACATCTTTGGCATTGTACACATGAGAGAGCATCTTTTCTTTTGTTTTTTTGGTTTTCTTTCGTTCCCAGTAAAGTCAATATTGTTGTAGACATTACTGTAAAATGATCTCAAGAGATGTCTATTTTGAACAGCAGTCTTGGTCTCTGTCTAGTTACATTTTCTGCTTCCTGCCAGTCCTGTGTTACAGTACCTTGTTTACTAACTGTTTTTACCAGAATGAAAACTCTTTAAGATCATGATGTCTGCTTCAGAAGTTAGTAGGCTAGAATGATGACCGTTCCTCTTGGTCATCACAGTAGTACAATAGTCACAGAATTCAGCAGCCCAAAGAAAATTGAAACAGTGTGAAATAGCAGATTTGGTTGAATGGATTTTCTGTGTTCCATTTTACGTTTTGTTGACATTCATAATCTTGGAATGCCAGTTAACCCTTTGTACAGGACAGGATCAGACCTCTGCTGTGTAACTGACATTTTGAATATATTTACTTCTCCTCCCTAGTGTACAAGCAATTTTTCAGAGTAGCTTTGTTGCTGTTTTACACAAGTAAAGCTTAGGGCCAAGATAACATTCTTCACCAGAAATACTATAATATTTTCTCTACAGAGTGTGCCCAATATCTGAAGCAAAGTGTTTTAATGATCCCTAGTTTGCTAGAAACTTAGACACATGGATGACAAGATGGATAATCAGAGTCTTTGGCTGACGAGTGACTATCTAGTAAGAGGTTTTTAATCCTTTGCATGTTCCATTCTCCAAGGCACTAATTGTTCATATACCAAAGTGCTCATAAGTTGCCAGAGACTGTTTTGTACCTTGTAGCCATAATCTGCACAACTTTTTTTTATACTGGAACATTATTTTAGTGGTTACAAATAGAGCAAATATATGACTTCTCAATAACAAAATACAGAATTAAGGCAGATTCATGAAAGGAGATGTATGTTAAATGAATACATAAACTAGTGCCCAGTGATGTTATGTACTTTTTATCATGTTAGTATTCTGAAATGTGAAACTTAAGTGTCATCAAATCTTATAGCAAAACCAGTCTCATTGGATTTGTGGGACTGCAGCAGTGCAGTCTGAAAGAAAAGTTCTAAAAGTCCTAAAAGTTCTTAAGCATATTTTTTCACTGAAAAATCAGTATTCTGTTAATTTGCAGTCTCTGCCATGGTGTTTACAGCTAGTTACTGCTTAGTGTACCTTTGTGCCACTCACTGCTTTCTCCAGTTTGAACTCAAAACAGTTACACTGAGTAAAATCATGAAGTCTTAAGTGCACATGGTAATATAGTTCAAGTCATAGGCTCTGGAAGGAAGCAGTACTTGGAAATAAATGAAGTATAATTCCTGATGGTATAAGAGAAGCAGAAAGGTAGTAGAAAGAATTTTGCCTTAATTTTCCAGGGCTTTTTCACTGAATGCTAGGAAAATTATCATATGATCTTATGGTGCTTTGATGAGGATTCTGTCATTATCTTGTGTTACATTAGAAAAAGTCGTTCAACACTACAGTGATGTGTGATAGCATTTTCAATCACTGGAGCTGTACCACAAAATATAGAGGGATATCTATTTCATAGTGGATGTTGGGCTTAGGACCTCCTATCCAGTACTGACCCTGACCTGAGCAGTATGCTTTGAGATAATGTTATACACTAGGTCAGTTTGAAGAAATTACTGCTTCACAGTCACTGTGCATGGGCAATATACCTGTGGAATTTTTGGTGTAACACCTTACAGTTGTGGATATTTGTAGTCTAAAGCTACGTTTTACCCTATTATCTTACTATAATGCACTTCCAGCTCTTGACTTTTGTGCTTTCATTACGTGACTTTTTTCTAAATGTAGTGATTTTTTTATTTAAAGGTTGTTTGTTTGGTTCTTTTTTTTTTTGTTCCGTGGCTGCCGTGTGAAAATGTTGGATTTTTTTAATGGAAAGGCAGAACTTCAGTAATGGTCAAGCCTGGATTGTATATAACCTGTTGATTTACAGGCTACCATCTCACAAGGATTTATTTTCTCTTTGCAGTGTTGCCTATGGAAGTACTAATGTACATTTTCCGATGGGTGGTTTCAAGTGACTTGGACTTAAGATCGTTGGAGCAATTATCTCTTGTTTGTCGAGGATTTTACATTTGCGCCAGGTATTGTAGATAAGTTATCTAGAGTGAAGCTTCTCTCTGCTCTAGGGAAAAAGAGCACTTTTTATGCCCAAGCATGTGTAAACTCTGTAGAGGTGGAATCCATAGAGTGAAATTGCTTGTGTTGGAAAGGTGGGTTTATGGAATTTTTTGCTTTTCTGGTGCTAAATCGTACATGTTGGAGTATGCCCTGCTTTTTCTTCCTGGAGCAGTTTTCATGTTACTGCTCCTTGCAGTGCTAACCAGCTTTTGAATACACCACTAATGGTATGTTAGATAGATAAATTTACTGTAATAAAAGATGTTGTTGGAAGTGTTACTTGCTCTGCTCTGTTTGAGAGTTAGAGTTGCAAGATCTCCAAAATAATGTTTGTTGTGTTGGCATCCTGATATGCTCACACAAAGAAGTGACAGGCTGCTGCAGCGTTGTTGTTCTGTACTTGGCTGAAAACGCATTGTGTTCTTGAATCTCAGTGGGACAAGGAAGTAGCTTTCAAATGCTCTAGGACTAAGTAGATAAGTCAGTGTTTTTAAATTAAGAGCTATTATTGTTCAAGAACGTTTCATTCAGATGCATCCAAACAAAATAATGGAGTAGATATATATAGACATATATAGACATATATATATATACACTTAGATACATAAAAGCTAAACAAGGTTTTCAGAAAAATTATGTGGTTTGTTTTTTTCTCATTTTCACTAGAGATCCTGAAATCTGGCATCAAGTCTGCTTGAAAATATGGGGTAGGAGCTGCAATAAGCTTGTTCCATATACCTCTTGGAGGGAAATGTTTTTGGAGAGGCCTCGTGTTCGATTTGATGGTAAGGTGTACTTTTGGATGTAGTTTTGTTTGTTTTTTTACTGCATGTAACAGTGACAGAAGCAATCACGTGAGTTTGATGCTTTTGACGTTGTTAGACCTAATCTGAATTCGTTTGGGCTTTTGAATCTGTAGAACATCTAAACAAAAGAGAAGGGTGCAAGGGAGGAAAATAAAAACCTTCCATGTATCTAGGTAACCAAAGTAAGCTCAGAAAGTTTAGGTTATTGTTATTTTTTCATCTTAAATATTCTATGCACTTAATTTTTGTTTGTATAATTATATCTTCCTTTGCTGTAGGTGTCTATATCAGCAAGACAAAATACATACGTCAAGGAGAACAATCACTTGATGGTTTCTATAGAGCGTGGCACCAAGTGGAATATTACAGGTAGAACTGTAGTACAATGAGTGAGTGAAATGTTCTCTCTCTTAAGTTTTTTAAATCCAGCCCTCAGTATCACAAGTACTAATCATTCTGTAAAACTCAGTGGAACTACCACGATGTGTAAAGCTGTGTTTATTTTTTGAGAATAGGTCTTAAACAGAATTTATTATTATAATTAGAGATGGGCTTAGAAACACATTTCATCCTCAGTTAATCATTTCATGTGGATAAAACTTAAACAGTAAAGAACAGCAATACTTGTCCCAGATTTTTTTATCCAAATTACTTGTGGTTTACATTTCCAATGTAATAATTGTTTTCAGCAAAAGGAAAACAAGCGATTATACAAGAATTATCTTTTAACTTACTTTTAACCAATTGTAAATAATCAAGAGGCTGGGCTGTCTCAACTTGCTGTAAATACCTTGCCATTTGTTTGCTCAGCCTGTTTTTATGCTGTTCTCCTCTTGCTGTGGCCATCATTTTTGTTCCATTCTGCTGTCCCTTCTGAGGCTGGAAGCTGTTATTAGAAACCACGGAATTTTGGGGCTATTTCTGTAGTCTCACAAACAGTAGTGTAGTATCTGAGTACTGCAGGAATTGATCAGATCCCAGAACCTGAAAAAGTCCACACGACATTGTCCATGACATGTACTGTTAACAGTAATTAAGATTTTGAGGCATTTGTCTCAATGGATGCTCTGAGCGGAGAAACTTACTTGAGGGCAGTTTTGATTCCAGGGTGGCCTTCTTGATTTGATAGAGGTGAAAAATAACCTGAACTTCCTCCCTTTTTTGTAACTCTTTATAACTTGATCTTTCAATCTTCAAAACTCTATTTTGGTTTCTGCTCTCTTTTTTTTCTCTTATATCATGTGTGAAGAAGTGTATTTTCAAATCCTGTTACCTAGTAAGTTCTGTATCCTGTGATTTATGAAAAAACATCCTGTGATTTATTAAAAAAAAACCCAACCAACCCACAGCACAAAAGAAAAAGGATATGTTTTCTAGGTTTATGTTGTGTAATTATATTTTTGCAGGTATTTGAGATTCTTTCCAGATGGCCAAGTTATGATGCTAACAACACCTGAAGATCCTCAATCTATAGTTCCTCGCTTACGGACTAAAAGTACAAGGTTATTGAAATAAAATTCATCTTGCTTTTACCTGGCAATGTCTGTTTACTTTTGTCTCGGATTCTGTATATTGGCTTATCAAAACAGGAGTAAAAATACAATGTTATTTTTATTGTATTATAGACACTTATAGTTCTCTTCTGAGAATTACAAAAAAGTTTTACTTGTATGCAAAATTGCATATAGAATTATTAATTGCATATGCAATTATTTATATAATAAAATTATTATTAAATACAAATATGTGTTTGTATTTAAGATGCTGATACTGTAATTACATTTCCTTTGCAGGTTATGTGACTTTAGACTTTGAAAGGAGGTAGATGGAAGAATATATGCTATTAGCTTGGTGGTTTAGGATCCTTCTGAAGACAATATTTTGTTATTGACTGCCTTCTCGTAATTCCTTGACTGTTTGAAGGAAAGTGAAGATTCTAGTGGGATAAGACTCAACTATTGCTTGATTTTATTTTTTTTTTATGATGTTTGCACAAACTTGTTGAGAGCAGAGCAAATTGTTACTTCAGAACAGGTTTGAGCTGTTCATTGGAAGTCTGAAAGCATTTAGCAGTAGGCTAGGTAGAACTGACTAAATTATCTTTACTGTCCTATCTGGGAAAATGAAAAGCAGTCTTCCAAAATGCTACCATCATACCATATCGTCAGTGAGCCTGGTACTTTACTAAATGGCAGTAAAATAATGGTTTCCTTAATTACGATATGCAGCCAGTCTTCTTTTCATTGCTGCTATTTGTATCATAAGTACATCACTCTTCTGGGACAGAGAGTGTTTTTATGTCCTTGACCCTATTCTCCTCTTAACCTTCCAGAACGGATGCAATCTTGCTTGGCCATTATCGCCTTTCCCAGGAAACAGACAATCAAACCAAAGTATTTGCTGTAATAATGAAGAAAAAGGAGGAGGTAAGTATCAAAATGGAGGGAAAATAGTGTAAAGATGGGCCTTTTTAGTATTTTTTTCTCTTCAGACTGAATGTCTTAAGGCACCCAAAAATTTGCTTTACACCAGTGGATTAAAGAAAGAATTTTTTAAATGGTTGAAAAATAAATCATGATGTTTATTTATCTCTTGCATTCCCCCACCCCCCTTTTATTAGGACAGATAAATACCTGGTTCACATTTGCACCATGTTTTTGCCCCTAAAGTCTTAATTGCTGTGCGTGGTGCTATTAGGTAGCTCGTGAGCATTGTTAACAAACAGAAGGGCAGGATGAAGAGGTCATGTTCTGAGATCAGCTTTGACTGTATGCAGTTCTGTTCCTCAACATTAAATAAAACTAAGCAGTATTCATTCATTGAACTCTGAGTGATTTTGTCAACTTTATATCGCAGTTATACCAACTTTGTATTTTCTGATTAACGTGTCTGTCTAGAGAAACTTGTGATAAGTTAGAAGTGTTACATTATGTTGCAATGAGTTTACATAGTTTTAGTGCTGTCCTCCACACTTACCCTACTTTCTGTGAGAACTTCTATAATTAATGTCTAAATTAATATATTTTCAAGGAATACCAGTACTTGCTTTTAAGTATGAGAGTCCCCACAGTTACTTAGGCATCAGGATAAATAGTTACACAACGTGTTTCTTTGTAGGTCATGATACTTCTTTTCTGTTTGTACAGAAACCAATTGACTGCCCCAAATGCAGGTATTTCCGACGTGTTCCTGCACAAGAAACAGATTACAGCTTTCATGTAGGACTACAGTTGTGCTCCAGTGGGCGCCAGAGGTTCAACAAACTTGTCTGGATACATCATTCTTGTCACATAACTTACAAGTAAGTAAATGGAGAATAAGGTCAAAGAAGGATACTTACCTACAGAAGCACAGTCACATTAATTTGTCTGGTATTAAGTACGGAAGATGTAAAGATTGTGATACTTAGGAGACTTTAATGAAATGTCCTGAAAACAGTAACTGGTCCTCATTTGACAGATTGTAATGAACTTTTACATTAAGAAATCACAAGATTCACTGACATTTTATAAAAGTATAGGAGGTTTCTGAAGTGGTACAATGCACAGTGTTTGAATGATTTCAGAACTGAATTGAATGACGTAGTGTGATGTACTAGTGAAGGGGTTTGAGAAGCATGCATTCATTGAGATACATTTCTCTGTGAATGTGCAAGCTAGAAATGTCTGCACCCTTCACGTGAGAACTGTAACATGTACAAAATATGTAATCCAGCAGTGCAAAATATGGGCATGTGTCCAGCTGTACTTGTCACTAACCAAGTGAGACCCATGGCCACTGTTCTTGCACCTCATACTCTAAATTACTGTCAAGTTCCCAGTCCAGATGTTAGATGTTAGATGTCAGCATTTAGGGTGGATTTAGGCATTGTCTTCCAGTCTTCTTAATCTCTATATTCAGTGCTTTTATAAGGACATAACTCAGCTATTGAACTGTAAGTATATAAATCTGGGAAGTAAACTACTGGTGGTTGGGAGTATAGGTAACTTTCATAAACAGAAAAATTACTTTTATAAACCCTAGTTTTTCATACTTAATTTATGAAGAAGTTGCAATGTCAGACATTCTTTTCAGTGTCGATTTTCTGTACTGCCCAGGTTCTGCTTTATCTCTCAGTGTGGTGGTGACCTTTTGAAACTAGAGTAAAGATGAATATAAAAGACAGCTAGGAGGGCATATCCTTTTTGTCACTGATGTTCAGAAATACTTTATTTTCTTCTTTTTAAAGTTTTGCAAACGTAGAAGGTTTACTGTCACTCTAATTCAAGGATCTAATTGAAGCAAATGGAGTTTTTTACTTCAATATTAATATGGTGAATTGAGTGACATCCTGCACTGTTTCAAATCTAGGAGCTAATAAGAATGAAAGGGGGAAGTGGTTTCTTTGATATTAAAATAGAAATTTATAGTGTGATTTGGCCAGCATTCAAATGCTTTCAGAACAAGGCAGCATGAAAGACACATTCTGGCTCTAGTTTGGTGCACACACTGTGCTGTGGAACATGACTGCATTATAGAGGGCTTCAAACAGTAACTTGTGTCTAATTTAGCTTCTACAATACTCTTTCAGATCGACTGGTGAGACAGCTGTTACTACTTTTGACATTGATAAAGTGTACACCCCTTTGTTCTTTGCACGAGTGAAGAGTTTTACTGCATTTTCAGAAAAGCCGCTCTAAGAAACACCTTTTCCCCTCACAACTCTTGCATGAATAAAAGATTGCAGCTAATGAGCACTTAAGTTATAAATGTGTATATATTTGGTACATTTTCAAATTCTCGGGAATTTTTTGAAGACAGTATGTTCTATTTGATTATGAATTGCCACGTTTTATTTTGAGATGAAGCTTATGAGTCTTAATCACCTTTACTTTGTGACAAGAATTTGATAACAAAATTTTGTTGTTTGTTTTGTGTTGCATTTTTCTTCTTACACAGATTTTATAAATCAGTCTGTTTAAAATTTGCATTTTCATCTGCCTGGACACTGGTTTGTCCAAAAGGAATTATTATAGGAAAATCTCACTGTCCATGGGACAGTTTGTGTGGTCTCTGGTGAAGGCTTGAAATGTGAAGAGGAGAAAATTGTCTGGTATCTGTTAAACTCTGTGATTTAAAAGAACTTCAAATAAATGTTTTCTTTAAATTAAACTTACTTTGTTTGCCTTTAAGATCTGCCATTTTGTCAACATCAACCTTAAGGCTAAAAAAAAAATCAAGGACGGGCAAGCATGGAGTGTAAAATTTAACCACAAAGGTACATCCCCACCAATGCAGTGATGTCAGTTGGTGATAAATTCAGTTTGATTTCGATAGAAGTTCGGTGGGGCCTGCCTTCTCGACAGGACAGTCAAAAAGGGGAGAGGGATGTGGGCAGTGAGTTGTTCTCTTATACTATAGGATGACTTTGCAGGGTACGTGGCTCTGGTTGGGAAGTGTTGCAGTGCAGTGGTGAAATGCTGGTGTGTACTGCATGTGCGTTGGCCAGGTCTGAATGCACAGCTAAGCAGGGCTCACTTGGACCTGGCTGTAATGTGTTTTAACCCTTCACCTAACCTTGCTCCAGATGCTGTAAACCCTTTGAGCATTTGTTGTACTAGGATAAATTTTGAGGCTGCTGTAGGTGTTCAGGTGCTGTGTACTGCTAATGATGAAGTGTACCTTGAGGTTTGGTGCAGGTACTGTATGCTGCTTCTCCTGCATATGTCGCTTGGGGGTGTAGTGCACACACTGTAATGCTGCTTCTTATATATGTATCTTGGATTCTGAAAGAACTGAATGAAGCTTTTTAGTGTAGTTTTTAAAAGCCATTTTGCATAATTTACCTTTGAACATCTCCTTTCCAAACACAGACCTGGACTTGAGGATTAAAATGTGACAGTTGTTGAAAGAACTGTACTTGCTCCATAATTTATAAAGTGTATCTTTGCAAGGAGCCACGTGATTAAAAATACATCAATAAATCATGATTTTGAACATGCAATCCCTTGCAATTCCTTATTTTGACAAGAAATTATTTTCCTACAGTTAAAGATGATTAGTTAGGAATTACTGTGCATAAGCTGCATACTAGAAAAGATTGAATTAATTTGGTAGAATTAATATCTTAATCTCTTACACTACTTACAGGTTATCTGAGAAAAGTAGAGAAGCTTTCAGGTATGTGAGTTCTGAATAGGATGCATATATCTGAAACTGTGCTTTTTCTAGGTAATCTAACAAGACTCTGCCTACAACCCTTCTTTCACCTATGTCCTTAAACTGCAGTTGCACTATTACTTCATGCAATAGCACTTAATAAAGAGTGCAGCATGTTCTCATTGCTGAAGGGAAAAAGCTGGCTAATGTCCTGTTATAAACTGAGATGTTGATTCAATGGAAGTCTCAGGTAATGATGATTTTAAGATTATATGAAGTATTCCTTCACCAAGAAAATCATGTGAGCCTTCTATCTGTGAGACAGCTGCAATTAATGTGCTTGCTCCTCTGTATTTAACAATGGAGAAAAGTCAGTAGGAAAGCTTTGTTTTGTCTTTTGAAATGGGTCATCAGCATATACTATTACTGGCTGTTCACGTGCAGCTATTAAAATAGTACTGTTTCAGCAAAGTAAACCAGTTGCTCTTCAGTTGTTCTGTTCAAGTCCAAGGTTTAGTTGCTAGACACTCTGTGTTCTTATAATTTAGTTCTGTTGTCCTTTGAATTGCCATATAAAGACATTAATTGGTAGAACTAGTTTACTCCAGGAAAGTTGTCCTTTATTAATTATATTGGTAACTTGAGTAAAAGAATAAGGTATACACCTATGCAGTCCTTTTTTCCCAAGAGTTTATTGTATGAGTTGAGACAAGTTCACTTCTCAAAATGGAGGAAGGGCTACAAGAGGTGACACAAACATTGTTCTTGGAGCTGTAGGTCTCTTTTGTGCGTTGGGTTAAAGACAGAATGGATAGTTCTGTGGAGAGAAGATGCTCAGAGGATCAAATGGAGACTGGCAGAAGTTAAGCCTTTGTGTGTATTGCTGGGCTGTAGGTAGGGGGAGGAAGAGGAGAGGGTGTGATTCAGAGCTGGGAGCTAAGGACCGGCAGTGGATGCTTTCCAACTGCTTCTGATTCACTCGGTAACCATGAGCTAAGCTGGTCAGAATTGAAAAACACATGGTGTTTATACAAGGTTTTTTGATTAAAGAAAGAAAACAATAGGGTCTGGTTTTCTTTTTTTAAGCCAAGAAAATTCCTCTGTGATGTGTGCCAGGGTATTTGGAAACTTTCATTGATGATGGAATGGCTGAACTGTTGAGGTGCTTTTCTGTTTTGTCATTTCTACTGTGCAAGATGAGAAAAATGTGAAAGTTTATATACATTTGCAGAACAGTTTGGGTTTCAGAAACTAATGTTACATATGTTATTTAGTATTAATAGCACATGTAAAGAAACAGCTTCAGTCTGGTAGTCAGTCTGGATTCAAGCTTTCTCTTTTATGCTAAGACTTAGCAGCTTTCATAGTAAAATGACTTGCATATTTTTTGGCTTACGTTGTGGTTTAACTTGGCTGAAACCAGGACAGCTTAAAAGGAAGTTAGTGCTTCAGCATATCTCGGCCTTGTCCAGAGTATAGTTCCTGAGTCCTTGAAATAATTCTTAAATCCACAAGTCCTAGATACTGTTGACTGAAGCAAAGGATTTGGAAGAGAAACTAGTCTGTTATTGAATGGAACTTTTTTGGGATGTAAAGTGGCACTCTCTTAGGTAAAACTGCTTTCAGCTTTGGTAGCGTAGCCCATGTGAAAGGGTCCAGGTGCACCGCGCTGACATGTACCTATCCTTCAAGGCATTAAGAGACAGGTTTAAATTACAGTACAGTGTTATTTTATGGAGCACATATTTAGAGTATGACTAGAAAAATACGGAATGTGCCTGCTTCTGCAGACAATGCATCTTTCAGGATTGACAGCCTTCCTACCTTGGCCACTGCAGGTATTCAGACATCTTTTGAAGATTGTAGCACATTTACTAATTTAGCCTCGGAATGCTCCAGGAGAAACAGCTGGATAAAATGCAGAGCTAAGAAAAGTAAGACTAAACTCTCTAAATTAAATTATTCTTTAATGTGGAAAGCCAAGATGAGTAGGCTTTTTTTCCACACATTTTATTTCTGAATGAATTTTTCCTTGAAAAGAGACGTACAAGCACCATGGCCTCTACATGTTGCCATGCTCAATTTACATGCAATGTAAATTTCATTAATTCTACTTCCAGGATGGTAAAAGACTGCTGAAGTTGCTAAAACAGAAGTTCTGCCTGTTTAGCTTGCACACTTTGGGGCTTTTTTTGCAAAGGAATTTCCTTGCTTGATTTTTTAAATTTATTTTTCCCCAAAGTAGCACTACTCCTGCAGGTTGTGCAGCTTGGTAATGATCAAGAGCTTTGGGATGGGGTTTCCCGATGTGTGTTTACTGGTACCAATGCACAATGTTGCTGTTCTGCCATTAGGTGGCGTGCCACAGTTTGAAGTCTTTTGTAGCTAATAAACTGAGTATATTTAATTTCCCCTAAAGCTTATATAAAATTTGAGAACATTCCAGGAAAAACAGAGCAAATACAACAAGCAGTAGTTTAGCATTGCGTTTAGCGTGTCAAGCGTTCAGCTCCTTAAGTTTCTGCACTAGTTAGGCATCAACAAGAGCACAGGAATAAACAGGCGAGTTTTCCAAAGGGATTTTAAGTACCTGAGTCTCAGAGTAGAGCCTTCAGTCCTGAGTTTGCTTCCCAGGCTCCAGGACAGCCTCCAAATGGGATCTGAAGCAACCAATGTGCGAAGCAGGAACATCCTTATATGACAAAGGGTGGTGCACTGCAAAGAAGTATGTTTTAACCACTGACACTTGCAGAGCATATGTTCCCTAAGCAGTAGTCATCATTTCAGTCCCTGCCCTGCTCTGAATGTTTCTGTTCAGAGTCTGGGTTTGCGGGGACAAGGTTGTTGGACCTAGCCAGGGCCAGGCAGAGATGCTGTTGGGGGGCTTTGGTCATCCTGTCCTGAGGTATGGGCAACGAATCAATCTGTTCTAGAACAGCTTTAATAAAGAAGATGGAATCCTCCCCAGAAACCCTATAAAACTGGTAAATGTGGATTTGAATGAAGTACTTCTGCTAGGGTAGAGAGGTGAACCCATGAGCTGAAACTGTGTTTACCTTCTGTATGGATCTCCCTGAAACTTTGATATTGCATTGTCTGCTGTCTTTGGGAGGAAAAAAGGAGCAATCCATTCTCATATTTTTAAGAAGATGCTGCAGGGGTGTCTCACTTCAAGGGGAGTTCAGGAAGCTCCTTCCTACACTATTAAGAAATTAGGTTCAGGTCTAGTACTTCACACCCCAGTGTTTATTGACCCTTGTTAGCCAATTAGGATAAGTAAGTGTTAATTCATAACTCCTTTCAGCTGATTCCTTCTTCCCACACCTCATTGAATTTTTGGGGGGTGATGTGGGATACCCAAGGAAAAGATTGTTCCTATTACATAACCTCCAAGAAGACCTTTGAAATTCAGGATACATTCCACAACTTCAGTATTTTAGTTTCAGAAAAATCAATGTAAACGTCTTTAATTCGTTTGGGATAATGTGACATCTGCCTTAAATGACAGACGTGAATATAGTGCTGCCTGGAAATTTAATCACATGGGGAACAAAATATTGAGTACCCTTAAACTCACCTTGAGTACACATACTACTAACTGACAGTGTCTAGGCAGATGGTGATCTGGAAAGTAAAGTCTTGGAAAAATAAGCTTACAGATATTAAAAGTCAGCTGCATTTCCCAGTGGTAATAAAGTGGGAAGGCTGTGAGGGGGACTTAACTTTCATAGCAGCCAACAAAACAGTTGCCATCGTTTTTGTTTGGAACCTGCTTCTTCTTTAAGAAATATACCTTTTTAAACACTTCACATAAACCCCATCAAAGTCTGCAGAACCTGAAAAACTACCACAAATCTGATGATAAGATGAATATTTGTCTGGGTATGTGCAACACGGTGAATCAGGTTTTTCTTCTTTCCTCTTAAGGACTCTAGAATTTTTTATAAAACCAGAATCATACAGTGTATTGTCAGCATGTGGTTACTGCTATTTACAGGATCTAAATAAAAATGCTGGGGTGCACTGTGATCACTGAGCTTCAGCACAGCAGCATTCCTCACCAGCTTATACTAAAATTGCATTTCTGCTTCTCCTCAGGCCTGGAAGATGGTTTGCTATAGAACAACTGCAATGTAAACAAAGCTTAAACTTGTGGTATATGAACAGAGAAAAGATTACTGTTACCCCAGTTTTACAATCAAGTCTCAGTTAAGGCTTTGCAAAGATCAAGAGCACTAGGTGATGTGCTCTCCTTCAATTCAGTGCTTTTTGCCCTGCTGTAGTACTTAAGAACTACTAAAATACAGGGGTATTAGAGTGATTAAAGTCTGAAAATGTGGGTTAAAGTAAGAGTCTGCAAGCTTTTCAGGAGGCCTTGTGTTTGAAATGTGCAGAGCATGCCCACTGGTTTGGGCAGCATCTCTGGCTAAATGCAGGGTGGGCTGAAACAAACCATGTCTTTCTACACTACATGGGGATGGAGCACCCACGTGGTTGTGGGACAACCCAAATGCTGGGGCCCGCTATCTGGGTGGTTCTTGGGAGGATGCTGGCTGACCCATCTCCTGGCCTGGCTGTATGCCTTCAGCACGAAGCATTTGGAGTTAAAGATGGAAAACCTGGCTTAGGCAGCTGTGCCCAAACCACCCACATTTCATGTAGTAGTGATGTTAGCCGGCATGAAGATGTGTGTGAGGTTAAGCTGTCACCCATTTGCTCTGAAGCTTTCCTGAAACCCAGGCCTGGGAGCATGCTTAATTACTTGAATGGGCAAGAGCCACACAGAAAGACTTTTCCAAACTGGAAGAAGAGTTATCTTGAGTTATCACTGGTAAAGCCAGTCACATGTAAGAACTGAGCTCCATGGAGGTAGTTCCAAGTTCTCAAAGTGCAGTTAGGATAAAGTAAAACTGCACCTTTAGTCCCTTGCTATATATCTGCATTTATCAACATGACTGGGATGGAATAACAGCTGGTAAGTTATAGTCATCAGGGAGACTAGGAGACTATTTTGATAGAAAAAAAGATCACATTATATAGCTTACCTGGATAATAACAACTGCCTGCAGCAGCAAATGTGCTGCCCTCATCCTCCAGCGAACCAGCATCAAAGCCTGTCTGGATTCCAAGGCCTATAGCTGCTGCAGGTCAATTTTTAGGCAGCTCCCTAAAGTAAAGAAGTATTTAGCAGTCATCTTGCCAGCCTGGCAGTTTTCACCAATAACTTTTGAACTCACTGACCAGTTTCCAAATAAATTTGACAGAAGGACCAATTCAAACATAACCAAGTAGCAGAGGGTTTGATAAAAGTAGGCAATGGGTGGAAAGAGATGCTGCTAGTATCTCCATGAAGAGAAAGCCTGCTTTATGATGTCTATTTTCAGGTTTGTTGTCATCACAAATGATCTTTTCAGTACTTAGTTTTTTTATACTGTTCCATTATTAGATCCCAAAAAATCCATGCGGGAGTGTGGCACAGGAAACTAAGCCCCAGCTTCACAATTTCTGCTATATAAGACCATGGCTTTAATCAAGTAGGTAGAAGTTCTGAATGAGGGTTTTTTTAGGTTAAATTAGCCTTCAAGAGCAAGTGTGGAAAAACATAAATCCGCTCTGTGCAGTGACAGGAGGGAGGGAGGAGGCTGTGTGGAGTTCAGGACACCATATTCCCAGGATGAAGGAGTGATCAGGCTTGGAGGAGAGTAGCCCTATGCTGCCTGAGGCGGTGTGGATGGCCAAGAAAAACCCACCGACAGCACTAGAAGGATCTACTTAGAAAAACCTTAAGCTTCTTCCTGCATAATGAGGTTTTCTTCTGTTACTGGAATAGGGCTGCTGAGAGACCAACCATTTAAAAATACTGAAGCACTCCCGTGGGTGCCTGGGAGGGACCTTTCCAGAAAGCCTCAGTTTTACAGGAAAGAGCAAATCACGACATTATCACGGGGTCAGGCGGGATCAGGGAATGCAGAATGACAGCTTGGCAGGAGGCTGAGTGCTATCTATCGACAGCAAGATGCCTCATCTTCATCTCAGAGTGGTCACTCTGAGCGCGCAGGCTTGCAGCGCAGCCCAAGCCACAGCAGCCTGGCTCTCCAACTCCTGGAGCCTGCGCTGTGGGTGTCAGCTCTCACAGCCACATTGCAGGAAGGCCTCAGACATGTTTCTGAGCCAGCTTTTTGTGCAAACCATGGTAATGGTGAATAGTTTAATCTGTCTGAAATAAACCTTTTTCCTTACATTCATCAGTACTGCTGTGTGTAAAGAAGTTAGCAGTGAATGTAGTGATTTAGCAAAGTCAGGCAAACCTCCTCTGCTCCCAAAAGCAGGGCTCCACAAGGCACTGGGAGGGAGCAGGGCTAAGCTGTACAACAGTTAGTATCTTTGAAGGAGCATTTTCTGGAAGTTCACAAAAGGGGAGGCTGGTATGTGGCAAGATCTTTAGTATTGCAATGAAGTGCTCAGTGAGGGCCCGGTCTGAGTGCTTCAGTGCAGTTAGAGCTTGTCAAGTCACACCAGCACCCCCTGTTAAAGTCATTGTACACCTATTGTTAGCTAATGAGCTATAAAATAAAATAAACCAGAACATACCTCACTTGAACTGAAGGGAAAAACTTTCCTCTGCCCCTTCCTAGTGGGTTGGCCTGTTGGCCAAGAGGAGGAGACAAGAGCCGGTTACTGGAAGCCTGGTAGCTGGGTGATGCTCTTCAGATGAGCTTTGTGCGTTTCACTGTCTTTCTCTATAATTTCAGTGGCACAGCTGTGGTCTGTGCAGGTAATGCTGCACATGAACCCCACATCAGCAGGGAGCAGCTATACGTGCTGCACTGGTTGGGGCTTTCTTCTGGGTCACTGCCTCTGAGTACCAAGTGTCCCATGCCAAAGGGACCCCCAAACCCAGACTGCACGAGTGTGAAAGTGAGAAGCAGCCCACTGATGCAGACAGTGCTTGTACAGGGCTGGTGCTTTCCCTGACCCATCTGTACAAAGAGGAGCAGCTCTGGATTTCCACTTCTCCAGGGGTGACCCTTGGCAGGTAAGTGGGGCTTATGGGAAGTTCAGTCCTTCTTGGTGGGGTGATTTAGTGCATGAAAGTGTGGTGGAAAGGATTACAGTCTGGCCTGAGGTTTCTCTTTAGCACATACAAAGACTGAGAAGGGTCAAAGACTCCAGCAGAGTAAACTGTCTAAACACCAAATTACCTTGTATTTTAACTCACTTTGGTTACGGTCTATTTGTTCATCCTATATTTCACCCACCCTAAGGGCAGACACTGGTTTTGTTTTCTCCTGCCCTCCTCCTGCCTCCACACTTTCCTTGGAGTGGGGGTCCAGTGGGTCTGCACTGGCCTTTGCTTAACAGTTTCCATCAGGCACAGAAAGCAACAAGCAAAGAGGACACTCTTGTGCAGTGGTTTGTATTATTTATGACTAATCTGTCTTTAGATGAGCAAACAAATTGGGCAACCCTTGGTAACAGAAGACTTAAACCACGTCACTGGTGATACGATTGCCAAATGATGTGAAGTTCAAATCTTGACATAACTGGTTTTGAGAAATGAAAAACACTCGTCTGACACAAGCCCAGTTAGGCAGTTTTGCTTCCTCAATTGCTAACTGGAAACAGAAGGAATGAGCTCAGAGCGAAAAGCTGGCCAAAAACCTTCCTGGCTTGCTCTGTCCTCTGAAGAGACTATCTGTGCCTCAGGAGCTGCTTTCCATACAGGAGGTCATCTCACATTGCCCACAGAAATAAAATAATCCAACAAGAAGAGCAAAGGATGGTTGTGGCATTCAGAGTGCTGATGCTGCTGTCTGCAGTGTCCTTCTGCCCCAGGGTGTTCTCAATATGTCAGACCTTTGGATGACTTTCCGCATGTGGCACATGGTACACAGCTAATTCAAGCAGAAGCATCTGGATATTGCAGTTGTCTGGTATGAGAACAGCTATGGCTGATCTTCATTGTTCCCAGAGTCACAGAACAGCAGAGGTTTCACTCCACCTCAGTGTCCACTTAGCAAGTCCATACTTCATGAGCTTGTCTGTGAGGATGTTATGAGGACAGTGCTGAAATTCTGGCTAAAGTCAAGATGAAAAAACATCCACTGCTCCCTCTCTCCATCCACCAAGCCACTCATCTCACTGTAGAAGGTATCAGAGGCTAAGCACAATTTACCTTTGATAAATCCATGCTGACCACTCCTCATCACCTTTCAGTCTTTCACCTGTCTGCAGTTTCCAGGAGGATTTTCTCCATTACCTTCACAGATTTTGAGGTGGAGCTGGCTGGCCTATAGCTCCCAGATCTTCCTTCTTGTTCTCCTTGAAGACAGGAGTGACACTGCTTTCTTCCAGTCTTCAGGGAGCTATACCAGTCACTTTGACTTTTCAAAGATGATTGAGAGTGGCCTCACAATGACACCTGCCAGCTCTCACAGCACTCACAGGTACATCCTGTCAGGGCCCATGGTCTTATGTATGTAGGGTTTGTTTAAGTGCTCCCTAACCTGGTTCTCTTGCATTAGTGGTGAGTCTTTTCTGCTCCGGGAGGTGAGAAAGTTGGTGAAGTTTACCTTGTGAAAGGCAAAACCCCAATAGTGCCTAAGGATGCAGCAGGGAGAAAGGGGAATTGGATTGCATCAGGGCCAGTCTGCACAGCTTGCACAAGAGCCAGGTCTAAATTGTTTAGAGGGTTCAGATGTGCAATGTTAATGTCCTATTCAAGCTCTGATTACTGATCACATCTATTTTTACTTTGACACTATGAGACATCCTTCATTTTTATTTCTTAAATAAACTTTCCATCTTCCTTTGCCTCCCCTGGGTTGCCACACCAGTCACTACCCTGCCACGTAAGGCCTGTTCCTGGAACAGATGGGCCATATCTCTGCTGAGATTCACCGAAGGGACCAGATCTACATTTTGCTTGCAATAAAGTAGAACACATTAGATGGTCCCTTTCAAACTCCTTGGCCATAATTACTTAGAAAGGCCCAAATTATTACACTGAGGGGAAGCAGAGCAAAACTGCTGGGAGTGCCAGCCAAACCTCCCAAAGGCTGTGAGAAAAAAAAGCTTTATACAACTACTTAGGAGTATACCTCCTAAAGCTTCCTCAGCTGGAGTCCTTCCTGCCACCAGCAATTTGACACACTTGTTTTGTCTAAAAATATAGAGAATGCATTTAAAACCATATTTTAGAAAATAGTCCATAACTTTGCAGTTCATATAAAGCAGTTATAGCTTCAGTCTACCAAAGGGCAGGAGCTTTGTATGAGGGGTTGTAAGTGAAAACATCTGGCTGTGCTCAGTCTGACCTGCAACTCTTTTCACATGCAAAGGTACAGGCCCTGAGGAAAGGAAGGCCTGAAGAAACGCAGGGTGTGTGTGCCCAAAGCTGGAGAGATGTGGGTCAAATCTCTGTTATGCCTTCTTATCTCCCCATTGGTATGACTGATACAAAAGCATTTCTCTTTCTCACAGTGGTAGTCTGAGAATAAATTCGCTAAGAAATGGAGGTGTCCAGCTGCTGCCTTGTATTTCTTAAGATAGCTTTTTCTGGTTATATGTCTAGATTTCATCTTTAAATGCTCTATGAGTCATAAAAATGCCCATAAAACTGTTTCTGATAGAGTCTGGCTAATGTATCATTCTGAGCAACATCGCTATGCTTCTTTGATGGCCTCAGAAGAGCCTTTGTAGTTAAAAATACTTGTTTCAGAAAAGTGCAGAGATTACTCCCAAAGAATTACCCCTTAAGTATTAGGGCTGGTACTTTCAGAGCTAAGACCTTGGGAAAGCAACAGGTATGGAACATCCATGTCATGTAGGGATATTTTCGTAAGTGCTGGCATTAGCTAGAGCCATCTGAAACAACGATAAGCCAGAACAAAACATTTTGCCTGTGTAATTATCCATACCCTGGCTTCCTTGCATCTCTGCTGCCTTCCTAATAGTTTACTGCAGCTGTGCCCTGCAAAAAAACATTTTCTGCAGCAGAGAAAAAGGTTACAGGGATACCTGTGAGTGGATCCTCACAGGTAGTTTGCTGTTTCTTCAGCAAACTACCCTGAATAATGTTTTTGCTCAGCATATCTTCTAAAAATTGCAGAGAATAATGCATCTAGTGCCATCTTTCACCTCTGATTCTTATCTTTCAGTTGAGCACAATGCCTTAAAAGAGGCCTGAAGCAGCAATGTGTATACGTTTCTTTTCACATATCCCAAATATGTTACATAGAGTCATTTTTGAGAAGGTCAGAGCTGAGATTGGTGTCTTCATATTTTGAGCCAAACGGATATAAATTTGGCACTATATCGACCCACTGTGCTGGTTGTACAGTGGAGGAAGTGGAGTAAGTTGCTGCCAGCACAGAAGTCACTGCAAGAACACAGAGAGGTTGAGCTGACCTTGGCAGCTTATAAATCTGGAAAGCCTTTCTGCATTTAACCCTAGAAAAATCATGAAGTCTTAGTTTCCTCCTTTTTTAAAAAGGAATAACATGTCCTCCTTCAGCCTGAAATATGTTCCTTTTGGAAACTTACTGGATGCCGTGAATGTTGCATGAATGGATGTCCCCCCAGACTGCGGGATGGTCCTGGATGCATGGGATAACAAGCTGCAAGAAGATACAGCCCTGCTATGACAGGTAGCTGCTAAGTGGAGCTGTGCTCACAAGAATAGGTTTCCTTTTGGTTCAGACTTAAAGGCAAACCAACAAAAAGTTTCCTGCGTCTCAGGCAGGAAGGCAGGTTTGGTAGTAATTGGCTTTTAGGGAGCTTTGGTGGAAAGAGTCCTTTAGGAAGCCTGTGAAAATTCTACTGAGTTTCACAGTACACATCTTCAAAGATTTGTAGAAATGGTCAATCACTGGGAAAGAAAATCAAATGTGAGGTAAAAATGGTAACAGTTGGAACTGGGACGGTGAAGCTGTGTAACAGGTTGTATGATTGGTTATCGAATCCCCTTTGCTGGAAGATTTTAAAATCAGGGGAAGGGGTTGGTGGGTGTAAAGGGAACTGATGGTACTTAGGTGCCGGAGCACTGCCCGAGGAGGCCGCTAGTCTCACATCTATATGGTACCATTGCTGAAAAGTGGTGCTGGCAGGGGTGCAGTAGACAGGTAAGGAATTCAGAGGAAAGGTGTGATGAGACAGAGCAGGATGAGAGGAGGCAGGGTCCATGCCTTGCTCCGTCCTTTGCTGGTGTGACCGGTTTGGCAGTTGTTTGGCAGTTGCAGAGGAATCTTGGCTATTGAACATGAAGCCCCAGGGGACCTGTCTGTCCCTGCAGTCCTACAGCTCACCTCCCAAAGCACAAGCACTTACAGCTCCTGTTGATTTCCCTTTTTCAGTCTTAGAGGTGGAGGTTGTTAATTACCCTTGATCAAAGTTTCCTTCTCTAACTTACTAATCCAAAGAATCATAATGAAAGACATAAAAGTTTGGTATTAGCGTGAGAGTAACTCACAAACTAAATGAAAGTTTGGTGAACTGACCTTCACATAAAACAGCAGCCTGTCATTTTGTGATCTACCTTTAGATGTTTTCCACATAAATCACTACACATCCCCTGTTTCATAAATTGCAGTAAATATTTTGAAACACTCTACCAATATAATTTGTTCTTGTCTCATAAACATCTCTGAACTCCACCCTCTGCAATAAGAGTTGTTTCCCTAGTAACTAATATATTCTAAAGTTTTTTTAAATTGAGGGAATCTAAAATGATGAAAACAAGCAAAAAAAAAAAAAAAAACAACCCAAAAAACAATTGTGAAACTGAATGTGTTTGATGGACATCACAGTTTGAGGTACTGTGAAGTTGTTATTGCCACTTGTCTACTAATACTGTCCTCCCAGACTCATCCCAATAAAAGGTGTATTTTGCCTCGACCTTCAGGGCACAACTTGCTTTTGCAGGCAGGGTAGGACACAGGACCAACAGCTGGATGGATCATGGAATTGAGGCTCTCTATCTCCATAGTGGTTAAAGGAGCCAGCCATGAAATGTGACTCCAGACAGGACATCCCTCAGCTCTTTCTTGCAGAGGTGGCAGCAGGGGTGTGTGTCACTGCCTCCCTCTGCGGGGCAAGGGATAGCAGCCCCTAAAACAGTCCAGAGAGCAGCAGAGGCTAGTCAAGCAGGGAAGTCATGCAGATGGGAGTTATGGGAAAAGATAAGGGAAACTCTGCTAGAGATCTCTGAGCTGGCCACTAAGTTGAGGCAAGAAAACACATATTCAGCAACCTACTTTTTTAAGCAAATGTAGGGAACTGGTAGATCCTGCTGAAACACAGCTTATGGTAGCGGTCAGAAAAGGGGGTGATGTATGGAAAAAGATGCTGAAGGTTTTGTTATAGTTTGCAATGAAAGAAATGACAAGTGGGTGAAAACAGCAGCAAGCCACCTTGAACACAAACTTGTATGAAACTGGGTTCCGCCCTGCAGAAAAGCACTGCTAGAGCAGGTTCAGAGAAGGGCCACAAAGATGAGAGCACCTCTCCTGTGAGAGAGTTGGGGTTGTTCAGCCTAAAGAAGAGCAGGTTCTGGGGAGACCTTATCACAAGGGTATATGAAAGGGGCTTATAAGAAAGACAGACTTTTTACTGAGGCTTGTAGTGATAGGAAAAGGAGCAACAGTTTAAAACTGAAAGAGGGTAGGTTTAAATTGGACTTAAGAGGAAAAGATTTTTATGTGGGTGTTGAGGCACTGACACAGGTTCCCAGAGAAGCTGTGGCTGCCCCATTCCTGGCAGCGTTCAAGGCCAGGTTGGATGGGCTTTGAGCAACCTGGTCTAGTGAATAATATCCCTACCTATAGTAGAGGTGGTGGAACTAGATGAAATACAGGTCCCCTCCAACACAAACCATTCCGTGATGATTCTACACAACACCTGTGCAGGGCTGGTGCAGTGGAAGATCTTATCTCACTGCCCAAAGGAGCTGGAAGAGTGCAGAAGGGCACACAGGACACTGTGGTAGCAAGGTAGTCTGTCAGCAGAGCTGATACCTTTTATTAAACTAACGAAATAGTGCGGGGAAATACAGTATTTAATAAAACCTGAACAAAGACAAGTCTTCAGGTATGAAAGCCCCTCCTGAGCCCTGCAAGAGAAGCCAAAGCGGGAATCAGCACAGTAGCGCTTCCACATCTGTGTTGCAACAGGGATGGAGAATTAGGCCTGCTGTCAAAGGAGGAGGCAGAGAGGACGTTTAAAGGCAGTCACCGTAACGGGTACAGGTTAAAAACCATCTCGTCGTTGCAGTAGTTGAGACCCACGTGGCGCCCTCCCTCGCCATCATGTCCTTCGCTTCTCCTCGGAGGCACTGAGAGCTGTTGGTGGTGCTGTGCCCCACTCGCCATGGGGCAGGGACCTCCCTGAGGCGCAGGGTAGGGCAGCGGAGGGAGGCAGCAGCCATTGTAGGGCAGCAGGGATTTGTCCTCACAGGATCCATCCCCCAAGGGACCAGTGTTATGCCTGAAGGGGCCATGTCCATCCTTCTCTATGGGCAGGGTGTGCGGGGTGCTGGGGTGGGTGCAGTGCTGGGGGGAAGGGGCTGTGCAGGGGACGGCAGGGCCGCTGCCAGGCCTCCCTGCGCTGGGGCTGCTCCCGAGGGCTGGGCTCCTGCTGCAGGCCAGCACCGCTCCAGAGCCCACATCCTCCCCAGCTCTGGAGCATGATAGCCACCCGGAGCAGCCGCCCAGCACCGGCTCCAGAGAGGTTTTGCTTATGTGTCCCCTGAAATTATCCGGTAGCGAGGAAGAGTCTGGCTTGGAAAGAAGTAAAGGCAAAGCCTCCTGCGTCGGCACTGCACCTGTCAGAGACTTGGGAAAGCACGGCATGAGTTAGCAGAACAAGGGGTAGTGTGGCAACATGACATAACGCCCGTCCTGGATGAGACGCTCATGGATGCATTCCATTAACACAGGTAATGAAGCAGGTGTGTAGCAGAGCCTCCATGTGGGGTAGTGCCAGTGGGCTTTAGGGGCAAACCAAGCAGCGCTCCCAGACCATGGATCTGGGTTGGTTTGACCAGATTTTGCTCAAAGGCTGTTTTACACTGAAAGAATTGTTAGATCTCACATTCACAGCCCTCAGCTCCCGCTGCCAGCACATATTAAATAAACACCTGAAAATTAAATTATGCGAGTACAATTGACACCACAGATTCCTGTTTTCCTATGGAGTTTGTAAAAAGCTACATGTGATTTCTTAAACTGATTGTTCTGAGGTGATCTTTTCACTACAGTAATATTATGCTTCGGATTTTCAAGACTCTACCTGTATTTCTAACTAACAGATTTTCCTGTCTTTACATTTATTTTACCCCACAAACAGAAATTTCCTTCAGGGAGGGAGCAGCACACAAGAATTATCCTTCTGGGTCTTTTGTTCTGGATATTTCACAACTTCTTTAATTGCCCTAATTATTGGATTATAATTTTGTAAACTTTACTTCCTTTCAGAACACTCATTCTGTGCTACCATTTTTGATGAGTAGCTACAGGTTTCTTTTTTGCATCCATTTAATTATAGTGATTTTGCTGACTGCCAGAGTAGCAAAGCTCTTTTCAGCTGTCCTCCACTCACCATAAGAAGAAATTCCAACAACCTGATGTAGGACCCAGCCCACCTTCAGCTAAAGACCCACTGACGCCGTAGGGAAAACATCCTGTGTATCACTTGCTCTATTTTGGGCTCACAATTTTCTCCTCCCTTGTCTCTTGTGAGCACATTAAAATGAAATCTTTTCAGAAGACTTTTTCCAGATTCAGGGACACAGATTTTGTGTGTCAAATCAGACTCCTGAGTTAGTAGTATTGCAGCCAATCTTGGCAGAACACAAATATGATGGGTTATTTACCCCCAGAGAACCTGCTGGAGAGCCACAAGCCGGGAAGCCAGCTGAGATTAAATGGTATCACTCCAACTGCACAGAGTCAGACCAGCTGAACAGCAGGCTCTCTAATCAGGTATTTAAGACATCTTTGGTCTGTTCCTACTCCCACATGATTCAAAGTGAAAACGCCAAGAAGCTGTTGTAGGAAGGGAAGGAAGAAGACATAGAATCATAGAATAGTTAGGGCTGGAGGGAGGCTACGTCCAGTGACAGGACCCAAACCTGATGCAACCTGGTCCAAAATCTGCCAGGAAATGGTCACTGGCACATGCTGTTCTCCTGACCTGTGCCAGGGCATGTTGTCTTGGAGCACAAGTTAGCACTGGCTAAATCCACGGCAGGGACCATGAGAATAGTAACATGACTGAGTTTTCCTTCCAGCCCAGCTTTGTTTAACAGTATTGATGTGATGCCATGTTGCCACCATGCCATAATTGGCTCCAGGCAGGATGTGCTGGCAGTGGATGACAGTGCTGAGCAGAGGAGGATGCTGAGAATAGCCCTGTTCCTTCTTGGACTGATCACAGGGAGGAAGTACATGGACACGTAAGCTTGGTCTCACCCAGACCCAAAGCCAGATAACCTCCACCATGCTTGAACCATGGATCACTGAACCCACAATTTCATTGATCAGTAATAAAAGTTACCTCAAGTTCCTGTATTCTTTTTAATCTTGGACAAGATGGTGAAAAAGCTGTCTGTGCTTTTTGGGTTGATCTTCTTGCTTCTGCTTCTAATTTTGTTTCTGGACGTGGATGGTCATGAGCTCCTTTGGACTTTAGAAAGTAATTATGGTATGTTAAAGTTAGAAACAACCTCGTTATTAATCTTAAGGGAACAGAATTTGTAGCACAGGCCAAACCCACACATATGGCCTGATTTAATACTTCGTATTTAATAAGGCAATGTGCACTCGCAGCCCAAGAGGCCAGCCGTATCATGGGCCGCATCAAAAGAAGCATGACCAGCAGATCGAGGGAGGGGATTGTCCTCCTGTACTCTGCTCTTGTGGGACCCCCACCTGCAGTACTGCATCCAGCTCTGGTGGCTCCAACACAAGAGGGATGTGGACTTGCTTGAGTGAGTCCAGAGGAAGGCCATGAATATGGTCAGAGGGCTGGAGCACCTCTGGAATGGAGACAGGCTGAGAGAGCTGGGGTTGCTTAGTCTAAAAAGAGCAGGCTCGGGGAGACCTTAGAGCAGCTTCCAGTACCTAAAGGGGGCCTAGAAGAGAGCTGGAGAAGGACATTTTACAAGGGCATGTAGTGGCAAGGCAAGGAGGAATGGCATTAAACTGACAGAACGGAGATTTAGATACGATATTAGGAAGAAATTCTTTGCCCAAAGAAGCTATGGCTGGCTTGTCCCTAGAAGTGTTCAAGGCCAGGCTGGACGGGGCTTTGAGCAACCTGGTCTAGTGGAAAGTGTCCCTCTCCATGGCAGGGGGGTTGGAATAAGGTGATCTTTAAGGTCCCTTCCAACCCAAACCATTCTATGATTCTGTAGTAAGACCTATTTAATGTGAGCTCAAGTAACAAATGTATCCCAGATGAAGAGTGATGGGCTAGAAGTTCTCTGAAATCATAAAACTAGTGCACCATATTTATGTGCAGAAAAGACTCCCACACTAGAGCCCCAGTTGAAGCCACTGGGTCTTATGCAGCCTGTCTACAGTGTCCTTGCAGTCATTTCCATCCTCCTCACACTTCAGACATGTTTATCAGAACATTGATTTCCTGTAGCTTCCACAGAGAATTAATTTTATCAACCTGCACATAAGTGAAAGATTGGAAAATAGGAGACAGTTCAACGGTTATGGTAGTAAACTAGGACTACATCTTCCAGAAACAGTGCCCAGTATTTAAACACTTGCATACACTGTTTTCCACATATAAGTGACATATAACACAGCGATGGCATTTTCCATACACAGTCCCTTGGGTAGAACCATTTTCTGCTCTAAAATAAGCTCCTGATTATTCATGGTGCCTGGGAGAAAAGGTTGAGAGAACATGGTGTTTCTGATTTTCTGAGACTTTGTTGGTTTCTATGTATCTGAGGCAAAGGGATTCAAAATCAAGAGGTTTTCACGGGAGCTTAAGTGAAAAATCTAATACGCTCGAGAATCAATAGCACAGGCTAATTTAGGTTGGAAGGGAGCTCTGGAGGTCTAGTTCAACCTCCTGCTCAGGCAGGACTAAGTTCAGGGTTAGAACAAGCTGCTTGGGACCTTGTCTCACTCAGAAAATTTTTCTCCTTACAGTCATTTGATCTTGTCATATTCAATGACCTTTATTTATTTGAACAAAACCTGTCCCTAATCAATCTTAAAACCCAGTCTTTAAAATTACAATTAACTTGCATCGTGTAAGGCAATTTTACACCAACCTGAAAAAATATGAATTGTCCTTCATGCCTCCAGAAGTTGGTAACTGGGTAACCCCCATGACCTCGGCAGGAAAGGAGCCTCAGGGGCCCATTGCAGTTTGGACAGCATTTCCCTGGAACAAAAATGACGGGAAATGTTTTCTATACCACACCAGTCAGATAAATCCCATGTAGTACAATGGCTCATTGGTGGGGGACTGCAAGTTATGTTCTGGGGCTCAGAAACTACACTGAGAAAAAACTATGCAAAAAAATTTCAAATGTAACCAAAAATCAATATAAGCAAACTAATTATTGCCTTTATTCTGTTCCAGGAGTAAACATAATTAGCAAAAATTATTTCTGTTATAGCTTTAGTATGATTTTTTCATTTATTATCATGGTCTGTTTTAGTTTTGTTTAACCTGGCAGCGTCCAGAATTTCATGTGTTCTTGTCTGATTTCGATACAGGACAGCATTCTCACCTCAGTAAGTGCTTGAGCAATACTTCTCTTTAGCCAAAATGTTCATCAGATCCAGAAATCAGTATGTGCTAGCTCTACTGAGCAGTCAACAATCGTTTGGAACGGTCTCATTAAAAATGTGCGTGCATGTTATGTTCTCTATTTTCTTTGTGTTGCTCCAGTAACATGACTATGAAGCCTATTTTCCAGTCATCAGAATTTATGAGCAACTTCTTTCCTGCAAGAATTGTCTCTTGAGTTACTCTTGGGCCCATGCAATACTGAAGCTACACTCAGGTCAGTAAGAACAGCACAGCAGGAACTGCACTGTAAAGCTTTCTCAGTAGCCTCACTCACGGGCCAGAGAAGGCTGGAATCAATCCCCAACCATCAGAAAAAGAGACTAAAAAAAAAAAAAAGCAAGAAAACAAACAAACAAACAACTCCTGCCCCAAAAGTAAGAAATGTAAGATGCATTGTTCCAAAATCAAGAGTTGCATTTGAATATAAAGAATGACAACTGAAAGGCTGGAAAATCCCAAAGGTATCCTGTAGCTTGATTTTTGTGTTGTGATCACTTATGGCTGCCATACAATGAAGAGCCATGTTCATACTCACGCTGTTGTTTTTGCCTTGCTTTATCACATATGGCTGGTCTTAGGTAGATCTTCCTCCCATCCAAGGTTGAGCAGTCGTTGCCACAGACCACCACTCCGAGGCAGGACTTTTTTAAGATGCGAGAATTGTGGTTGTTGGTATTTCTCATTGCCCAGCTGCTGTGGTGCCTCTGGGCATTTTTATCTTCCGAGCTATAAATATGCTTTACATAGGAATCTGGCCATTCTTGAAACCCATCTATCTGTCTTACATCCTGTGGAGAGACCAAAGCAAGCCACGTTTTAGGCTGAGGAAAAGAAGAGCATGTGCAAAGAGCCCAGCAGACCTGGTTTTCCAGCACCCTGTCAGATGATGCTGGTTGGCAGGAGGGAACAGTGGAGAGAAGGCAGAAAATCCGCAGCTCCCCATGGCTTCCTGTGAGCCCCGAAGCATCAGGAAAGCCTGGCCGGGAGGCTGTTTTAACTCACCCATGGGTCCAGCTCAGTACAGGACCTGGCTGGGAGAGGAAGGTGAGGTGCCTGACGTAAAATAGCAGATACTTTCCTTGCAGGCAGCAGTCACCACCTAACTACTGTTAGCCTTTCACAGCAGACATCCTGCTTCACCTTTCAGGCTGTTCTCAGCACTAGTACCCTGAGTCATCTGTGTTGATTTGGCTCAGTTCACTGGAAAAAGGGCAAATACTGAATCAGGTGGAGACTATGCCCACATTTAGGTGGGTGTTTAGTTCTAGACTTTGGATCGTTTTGGCCTTTTGCTGTGCCAGACTTCTACAGTGATTTTTCTGAAGTCCAAAACAAAGACACCTGGCATTCTGGTCAGGTTTTATTTGGACTAAGCTACAAAACAAAAAGACAATACTGCAAGGAACAGTTAAAATAAAACTCAATGGAAAAAACCCAAACAGCAACCAAATGGGACTAAACGCATCGCCTCATTTGGTACAGTCAACACAGTAAAATGCAGTAAGCTGTAAAGCACCTAACATATCCGTTATGGTTTGTAAGGAAAAAGTCTTGTAGCATTATAAAACTTGTTAGGAATGTCCTTGAAATTGCTGATCACAGCCACTGAGAGCCATTGCAGCAGCAGGAGCATCAACTGAAAGGAGAAAAACTCCTGTGCTCCCTCTAGAGCCATCAGATAGTGTAGGGAAGGGTGTGGAGGAAGCCTCCAGGCTGAAATGCAGGTGAAGGTGACCTTGGAGTGGAGGGCAGGGAAGGAGGCAGTCTGGAACATGGAGCTTTTGTGTGAACAGCAGTGGCATAGTAGGGAAAAGACTGGGATCAGGTAAGAAGGCAGAGTTAGGAGGTGAAAGGCAGAACTGCATGCTGAAGAATTTCAGCAGGAAGAATCTGGCACAAGAGTGCTGGGTTGAGGGACATGGAGATGATGTTTGCATGCAGGATGCTGTGGGTTTTCAGTGGAGAGCATGGTTGAAAGTTCTACATAAGAGGACTAGAAAAGGACTGAGGGATGGACAGATCATTATTCTGCCTCCCCGCAAATCTCTGCAAACAAAGGCAAGCTTTTCCTAGGTGTTCATAGGAATGTTGCCTCCGTGCTTGATCTGCAGCAAGGCTGAGCACTTGGAGTTGCAAGCAGCAATGCGTGCTGTGCTAACTTCTCATAAGACACTACCCAGGGCAGAAAGCAAGTCCTGGACATCTCTAATTCAGTACTTACAGCAGGAGATTTTGTTTTTCATCCTTGCTTTCTCTGCACCTCATCCACCAATGGACAAGAAAGGCAACGCATCTGCAGTATTGCTTTTACAAGTATCAGCAGGTCTTTCAGTAATACATTTAAGGAACAATGCATGGAAACTTCAATATTTGCTCAGGATTTTCTAGCTTTCCAGTAAAACACTATTGCATACCTCAAGGTGGCTAAGAGAATAAAGGCAAAGAAGCATAGATGACTGAGAAAGCACTGAAGATCAACAGTGGAGATGACTGGTCGGAACTTAATGAATTTCTAAGACACAGACACATACCTGAGGAAGTTTGATGTCATTGATATCCCAGCTTGTCATTTCTCCATGTCGGGAAGCAGAGTCCTCATGCTCCATAACAACATCATCTGCAGCTTTCAGCATTTTTGAATTCCTTCCCAAAGTTAGCAAGAAAGGTTTTCCTGGCTGCTTTTGAAGTTGACTGGCTGTCAGCACTCTCAGGCAGTTTACAACCAGGAAGCTGTTTCCTGGAGCTAAATGATAGAGAGGCTGCTCATTAAAGATAAAAATCAGTGTTCTTCTGCCAGAAAAACTTGTTCCATTAAAAGCTTTGCAAGCTGGCAAAGCAGTGGAAAATATAGCTTAGAGATAGCCTGTGATGTTAAAGAGGCACTGTTAACAGCAAGCAGATTGTGACTTTGTCATCTGTTTTGTTTTCCTCAGTGTCTTCTCATACCATGTTTATAATCATGTAACTCTGCTCGCAGGCTCCTTGTACATCTGATCCGACTCTGCCTTAATATTTCCAGAGCCAAACTGGTTGAACAGAGTAGCTGCTATGGGCCCTTTAGTTGCTGCTTACCCTTTAGTTATGTCACACACCGCACATACCAAAGGTGAGCAACAAGACGGGGCTGCATGAATGAAACGAAGACTTCACTTCAGATGAAATGGCACTCAACTATTTCAAATATTGTTGTAATCTCTGAGAGTTTACCAGTTACATGAAGGTTTGGGCTATCTGCGCTTTCCTATTTCAACAGCAGCCTGAAGTAAAAAACCCCATCAAGGTGTGGGTGTGTTTGTTAAAACCAACATTTTTTTTGCCTGAAATCCTGTAAAGCAGGCAGGTGCCCTCCTCTGAATTTTAGTACCTGCAGAGCTTACCACCGTATCCTCAGGGATCCCATGCATGAAAAGGTTTTGGGGTTTCCTTTCTTTTGACAAGGAGAGAAAAGGCAAATCAGAAAATGAACAGGCCAGTTTTCTCTTTATGGAAACTGGGACAGCTTCAATGGTTTCAGGAAGATCACTGCAATTTATGACAAGGATTTGTTAAAGACTACTGAGTAGTGGAAGAAGTAAAATATACTCAATGCTATTCTATCTCATGGACATTATTAGGCATAATTTATTTTATTGTTATTTCTAGCTCTGCATATGCGTGGCCCTTGGAAAGTGACCTAGCCTCATGTCCTCAGTTTACTCATTTACAAAATCCTTGTGATCATAACTTCACATATTGTATTATCACCTGTAAGGCAAGAGTTTCCACATATTTGCAGAACACTTGAGACATTCAGCTATGTGGTGCTCTGGCAGCATTGTCAAAGCTTTGTGTGGCACTGTGTGGCTCAGGCTGTGGCAGTGGGGGAGAAAGAAGGATATGGAAGAGCATGCCCCATTGAAGAAGAGCCCATAGAAGTGTGCCTGGTACACTCGGGAATTTGAACTGAAGCTGGCTTGTTCTTGGAGGGCAACTAACCCATCACAGGTTCAAATGAGATGTTAAACCAGAGGAGAAAGGAATATCACTGCTCAGAAATACAAACAGCTGTAGGAAACATTTGCATATTGTGCTACAGTGAAGACGGAGATAGTAAAGACAGGACAAACAAAATATGAGCTGCACTGGAAAATTGAGATGAATTTACTAAACAAACAACCCTTGACTATTGTGTGCTCAAAGACATGAAATTATTTGTTATGTAATTCAAAACGATAGTCTCATTGCTTTTAAAATTACTTGGCAAAATTACATGTCTTAGAAATTGAATTTTAATTTCATTCTTATTAGAGAAAATGGAATATTTATTCTTCTATGCTGTATTGATAGAGATAGAGCAATAATTAAATATTACCTCAAAGATGAATGAAAGCCACAGGTATTTTCATAATACACATACAAAAAATGAAGCTACAGAGAATCATACATTTTTAGCTATTTGCAGGCAAAAGCTGAAATAATAGCAAAAACTTTGATAATTACAGAATGATGTGGCCTATTAAATTTCTGATTGTAATTTGTGTAGCTTTAATTATTACTAAAGTCTAGCAGCTTTATAAATTATAAGGTCTGGATTATTTTTCTTTTTTCTCTCCTCTTTTCTCTTTCCCTTTTCTCTTTTCTCCTCTTCTTTTCTCTCTCCCTTGCCTTGCCTTCCTCAGAACAAACTGTTCTGCTCCTCTTAGATACAAGGTGAAATTATTTTGATTTGGAAAAATACATGTAAGAAAAGTGGAAATTACTGTATTAAGAAGGAATGATATAAGTAGGACCTCTGTTCGGCACTGGAATGTGGCACAATCCATTGTACTTGAAACACAGTGAAAGTAATCTAGTTATTTTCTGCCTTTTGGTTTATTTTTGTTTTCTTGTTCCTTGTAAACTCTCATCAATACAGAAGGTAAACAGTGGGGTATAGCAAGTTCTGGTTTTGTTCCAATGTTTAACGTATTTGTTCATGATATAGAAGAGGAGAATCTGAAAGGGAGAAAACAATCAGCTTACAAAAATATATCTGAATTAATCCTTCAGAAAAATTTACTTATATTTCATCCTGACAAAATAATCCATGTTTAGAAGGGCAATATTTAAAATATTTCTTTGTCTTACAGAACTGCTCTCAATTAACTCATGGAAGTCAAAGGAGGAAGTCATGGAACTCATGCAGGTCGAAGGAGGTGATCCTGCCCCTCTACTCTGCTCTCGTGAGACCTCACCTGGAGTATTGTGTGCAGTTCTGG